>OY986435.1:147675039-147825039 GCA_963920525.1 Dichetophora obliterata | reverse complement strand
AAATTAAAATTAAAATTAAAATTAAAATTAAAATTAAAATTAAAATTAAAATTAAAATTAAAATTAAAATTAAAATTAAAATTAAAATTAAAATTAAAATTAAAATTAAAATTAAAATTAAAATTAAAATTAAAATTAAAATTAAAATTAAAATTAAAATTAAAATTAAAATTAAAATTAAAATTAAAATTAAAATTAAAATTAAAATTAAAATTAAAATTAAAATTAAAATTAAAATTAAAATTAAAATTAAAATTAAAATTAAAATTAAAATTAAAATTAAAATTAAAATTAAAATTAAAATTAAAATTAAAATTAAAATTAAAATTAAAATTAAAATTAAAATTAAAATTAAAATTAAAATTAAAATTAAAATTAAAATTAAAATTAAAATTAAAATTAAAATTAAAATTAAAATTAAAATTAAAATTAAAATTAAAATTAAAATTAAAATTAAAATTAAAATTAAAATTAAAATTAAAATTAAAATTAAAATTAAAATTAAAATTAAAATTAAAATTAAAATTAAAATTAAAATTAAAATTAAAATTAAAATTAAAATTAAAATTAAAATTAAAATTAAAATTAAAATTAAAATTAAAATTAAAATTAAAATTAAAATTAAAATTAAAATTAAAATTAAAATTAAAATTAAAATTAAAATTAAAATTAAAATTAAAATTAAAATTAAAATTAAAATTAAAATTAAAATTAAAATTAAAATTAAAATTAAAATTAAAATTAAAATTAAAATTAAAATTAAAATTAAAATTAAAATTAAAATTAAAATTAAAATTAAAATTAAAATTAAAATTAAAATTAAAATTAAAATTAAAATTAAAATTAAAATTAAAATTAAAATTAAAATTAAAATTAAAATTAAAATTAAAATTAAAATTAAAATTAAAATTAAAATTAAAATTAAAATTAAAATTAAAATTAAAATTAAAATTAAAATTAAAATTAAAATTAAAATTAAAATTAAAATTAAAATTAAAATTAAAATTAAAATTAAAATTAAAATTAAAATTAAAATTAAAATTAAAATTAAAATTAAAATTAAAATTAAAATTAAAATTAAAATTAAAATTAAAATTAAAATTAAAATTAAAATTAAAATTAAAATTAAAATTAAAATTAAAATTAAAATTAAAATTAAAATTAAAATTAAAATTAAAATTAAAATTAAAATTAAAATTAAAATTAAAATTAAAATTAAAATTAAAATTAAAATTAAAATTAAAATTAAAATTAAAATTAAAATTAAAATTAAAATTAAAATTAAAATTAAAATTAAAATTAAAATTAAAATTAAAATTAAAATTAAAATTAAAATTAAAATTAAAATTAAAATTAAAATTAAAATTAAAATTAAAATTAAAATTAAAATTAAAATTAAAATTAAAATTAAAATTAAAATTAAAATTAAAATTAAAATTAAAATTAAAATTAAAATTAAAATTAAAATTAAAATTAAAATTAAAATTAAAATTAAAATTAAAATTAAAATTAAAATTAAAATTAAAATTAAAATTAAAATTAAAATTAAAATTAAAATTAAAATTAAAATTAAAATTAAAATTAAAATTAAAATTAAAATTAAAATTAAAATTAAAATTAAAATTAAAATTAAAATTAAAATTAAAATTAAAATTAAAATTAAAATTAAAATTAAAATTAAAATTAAAATTAAAATTAAAATTAAAATTAAAATTAAAATTAAAATTAAAATTAAAATTAAAATTAAAATTAAAATTAAAATTAAAATTAAAATTAAAATTAAAATTAAAATTAAAATTAAAATTAAAATTAAAATTAAAATTAAAATTAAAATTAAAATTAAAATTAAAATTAAAATTAAAATTAAAATTAAAATTAAAATTAAAATTAAAATTAAAATTAAAATTAAAATTAAAATTAAAATTAAAATTAAAATTAAAATTAAAATTAAAATTAAAATTAAAATTAAAATTAAAATTAAAATTAAAATTAAAATTAAAATTAAAATTAAAATTAAAATTAAAATTAAAATTAAAATTAAAATTAAAATTAAAATTAAAATTAAAATTAAAATTAAAATTAAAATTAAAATTAAAATTAAAATTAAAATTAAAATTAAAATTAAAATTAAAATTAAAATTAAAATTAAAATTAAAATTAAAATTAAAATTAAAATTAAAATTAAAATTAAAATTAAAATTAAAATTAAAATTAAAATTAAAATTAAAATTAAAATTAAAATTAAAATTAAAATTAAAATTAAAATTAAAATTAAAATTAAAATTAAAATTAAAATTAAAATTAAAATTAAAATTAAAATTAAAATTAAAATTAAAATTAAAATTAAAATTAAAATTAAAATTAAAATTAAAATTAAAATTAAAATTAAAATTAAAATTAAAATTAAAATTAAAATTAAAATTAAAATTAAAATTAAAATTAAAATTAAAATTAAAATTAAAATTAAAATTAAAATTAAAATTAAAATTAAAATTAAAATTAAAATTAAAATTAAAATTAAAATTAAAATTAAAATTAAAATTAAAATTAAAATTAAAATTAAAATTAAAATTAAAATTAAAATTAAAATTAAAATTAAAATTAAAATTAAAATTAAAATTAAAATTAAAATTAAAATTAAAATTAAAATTAAAATTAAAATTAAAATTAAAATTAAAATTAAAATTAAAATTAAAATTAAAATTAAAATTAAAATTAAAATTAAAATTAAAATTAAAATTAAAATTAAAATTAAAATTAAAATTAAAATTAAAATTAAAATTAAAATTAAAATTAAAATTAAAATTAAAATTAAAATTAAAATTAAAATTAAAATTAAAATTAAAATTAAAATTAAAATTAAAATTAAAATTAAAATTAAAATTAAAATTAAAATTAAAATTAAAATTAAAATTAAAATTAAAATTAAAATTAAAATTAAAATTAAAATTAAAATTAAAATTAAAATTAAAATTAAAATTAAAATTAAAATTAAAATTAAAATTAAAATTAAAATTAAAATTAAAATTAAAATTAAAATTAAAATTAAAATTAAAATTAAAATTAAAATTAAAATTAAAATTAAAATTAAAATTAAAATTAAAATTAAAATTAAAATTAAAATTAAAATTAAAATTAAAATTAAAATTAAAATTAAAATTAAAATTAAAATTAAAATTAAAATTAAAATTAAAATTAAAATTAAAATTAAAATTAAAATTAAAATTAAAATTAAAATTAAAATTAAAATTAAAATTAAAATTAAAATTAAAATTAAAATTAAAATTAAAATTAAAATTAAAATTAAAATTAAAATTAAAATTAAAATTAAAATTAAAATTAAAATTAAAATTAAAATTAAAATTAAAATTAAAATTAAAATTAAAATTAAAATTAAAATTAAAATTAAAATTAAAATTAAAATTAAAATTAAAATTAAAATTAAAATTAAAATTAAAATTAAAATTAAAATTAAAATTAAAATTAAAATTAAAATTAAAATTAAAATTAAAATTAAAATTAAAATTAAAATTAAAATTAAAATTAAAATTAAAATTAAAATTAAAATTAAAATTAAAATTAAAATTAAAATTAAAATTAAAATTAAAATTAAAATTAAAATTAAAATTAAAATTAAAATTAAAATTAAAATTAAAATTAAAATTAAAATTAAAATTAAAATTAAAATTAAAATTAAAATTAAAATTAAAATTAAAATTAAAATTAAAATTAAAATTAAAATTAAAATTAAAATTAAAATTAAAATTAAAATTAAAATTAAAATTAAAATTAAAATTAAAATTAAAATTAAAATTAAAATTAAAATTAAAATTAAAATTAAAATTAAAATTAAAATTAAAATTAAAATTAAAATTAAAATTAAAATTAAAATTAAAATTAAAATTAAAATTAAAATTAAAATTAAAATTAAAATTAAAATTAAAATTAAAATTAAAATTAAAATTAAAATTAAAATTAAAATTAAAATTAAAATTAAAATTAAAATTAAAATTAAAATTAAAATTAAAATTAAAATTAAAATTAAAATTAAAATTAAAATTAAAATTAAAATTAAAATTAAAATTAAAATTAAAATTAAAATTAAAATTAAAATTAAAATTAAAATTAAAATTAAAATTAAAATTAAAATTAAAATTAAAATTAAAATTAAAATTAAAATTAAAATTAAAATTAAAATTAAAATTAAAATTAAAATTAAAATTAAAATTAAAATTAAAATTAAAATTAAAATTAAAATTAAAATTAAAATTAAAATTAAAATTAAAATTAAAATTAAAATTAAAATTAAAATTAAAATTAAAATTAAAATTAAAATTAAAATTAAAATTAAAATTAAAATTAAAATTAAAATTAAAATTAAAATTAAAATTAAAATTAAAATTAAAATTAAAATTAAAATTAAAATTAAAATTAAAATTAAAATTAAAATTAAAATTAAAATTAAAATTAAAATTAAAATTAAAATTAAAATTAAAATTAAAATTAAAATTAAAATTAAAATTAAAATTAAAATTAAAATTAAAATTAAAATTAAAATTAAAATTAAAATTAAAATTAAAATTAAAATTAAAATTAAAATTAAAATTAAAATTAAAATTAAAATTAAAATTAAAATTAAAATTAAAATTAAAATTAAAATTAAAATTAAAATTAAAATTAAAATTAAAATTAAAATTAAAATTAAAATTAAAATTAAAATTAAAATTAAAATTAAAATTAAAATTAAAATTAAAATTAAAATTAAAATTAAAATTAAAATTAAAATTAAAATTAAAATTAAAATTAAAATTAAAATTAAAATTAAAATTAAAATTAAAATTAAAATTAAAATTAAAATTAAAATTAAAATTAAAATTAAAATTAAAATTAAAATTAAAATTAAAATTAAAATTAAAATTAAAATTAAAGTTTAAGTTAAAATTAAAATTAAAGTTAAAGTTAAAGTTAAAATTAAAGTTAAAGTTAAAGTTAAAGTTAAAGTTAAAGTTAAAGTTAAAGTTAAAGTTAAAGTTAAAGTTAAAGTTAAAGTTAAAGTTAAAGTTAAAGTTAAAGTTAAAGTTAAAGTTAAAGTTAAAGTTAAAGTTAAAGTTAAAATTAAAATTAAAGTTAAAATTAAAATTAAAATTAAGAATTTGATCTAAAAGAGAAACTACTGAAAGATCAGAAACAATAAAATAATCAAGCAGACTAGGAGTGAAATGATTGCAGTTCCGCGTGGGTGGAGTATCATTTACAACTGATAGCCCTACTGTTGATAAATTATCATACAGTAAAAGCTTACTAGTTGCATTGGAAATAATATTGATGTTGAAATCTATACGCAACATTATGAAGTCAGAATCAAGAATACTACTTGTTAAAGCAGAAAACAGAGGATCAACAGAGAAACACTTATTAGGATTATACACGCATGACAAAAAAATCTTAGTACTATTATCCCATACACATAAATTTAAAAATTCAATACCTAGTCCACTGGATTTACATACAACTTTAGTTTTGCAGTAAATGGCAACTCCTCCGTCTTTTTTTCCAGTCCGATCATTTCTGTACAATATATAATTATTAATGCTAAAGATAGCATCACATATATCATTGCATAGCCACGTTTCCGAAATGCAAATAATGTCAACGAGCGAGTTTTCAAATATATATTTTATGTAGTCAAGTTTAGTCATGTTCAAAATACGGGCATTAAAATGAACTACATTAAGGCCAGTACGTTGTTTACGTAAGACCTGTATTAAAAATTTTTGGTTTTCATCATCGCCAATAGGTGAATAGCTAGAGCCTGACATAAGAAAAACAACGGGGAGAGTGCGTTATAGGCAAATAAAAATGTAAATAGATTAATAAGAAGTTAGAGTAGGATAGAAGAAAATGAAGAAATAATAAAAAAACAAGAATAATAAATATACGTATCAAAGATAAATATTTAACTGCTAGCTTCCGTGGTATTCGATCAAGAATTTTTAAGATTGTTGTGTAGTTCTTCCACACTGCTGATGAGAATGCTTTCAGCTCCTTTTTATTTTCTGATAAACACAGAGCCACGAAAGGAAAAAGCGTTGTAAATATTATTTTGGCGCTGGTGTTGAAAAAACTGAAGTGGGAAATATTTTTCAGCAGTTCGATACTGGTAATTACCAGATTTATTCGGTTACTACCGAAACTATAACCTCCAATACACACGGTATTAAAAAAGACTACTTTAATTTTTATACAAAAATGAATAATAAGCGTTTTGTAAGTAAATTCGAGTATAAGACTACAGAGACGTGATTTTTCTGGTAAAATGGTAGCCGAGCTGGTGTTAGTGTTAGCCTGTTTTTTTGTAGGTATTTTAAATTTGTAACTTTTTTGTGTAATACAATATAGTGTCGAAAAAACTGAAGTTGGAAATATTTTTAAGTAGTTCGATATTGGCAATTCCCAGATTTATTCAGCTACTACCGATACTACAACCTACAATACAAACGGTATTTAAAAAGACTTTTTTCATTTTTAAACAAAAATGAATAATAAGCGTTTTGTGAGTAAATTCGAGTATTAGACTAAAGAGACGTGATTTTTCTGGTAAAATTATGGGTTGTCTTTCGTTAAGAGTGAATAGTCATTTAGCCAATACCGCACTAATTTTTAACGAAAACATCACAGCATTTTACCAAACTTCTTGATGTCGAACAGCAGCTCATGCTGAGAGCGGTACACCAGGAGTATTACATTCCAAAACTATAAAACAAAATCAAGGACTGTATCTTTCAAAGTAAAGTGTGCACAATATTAAAAAAAAGGTTGAAATCTCAAATAATGGCTGCTTGCTATTCCTCATGAACGAGTCAATTTCTCACTTCGCTTCACGACTACTGGAGTTGATTTTGCTGGCCCCTTCGAGCAAAAGAGCTCAATGCTTCGTAAAGCTCCGTATCTCAAAGGATACTTAAGTGTTTTTGTTTGCTTCTCAACCAAAGTGATACACTTAGAAGCTGTCTTTGATTTCTCATCGGAAGCCTTTTGTGCTGCCTTCGCACGTTTCGTTTGCCGACATGGCCTCCCACAAAAGTTGTTCTCAGACAACGGCCGTAATTTCGTTGGGGCCGATCGAACCCTGCGAAAAGAGTATGATCAATTCGTGAAAAAATCTGCCGAGGAGATATCTAAACTGATTAGCATACACGGGTTTGAATGGTCGTTTATCCTCCCAACTGCTCCTCATATGGGTGGACTCTGAGAGGCAGCAGTAAAAAGTTTTAAAATCCATTTTAAAAAAATTGCGCAACTACAGAAGTTTGCATTTGACCCCTCTCTCCACTAAGTGAAGACCCGTCCCAACTCTTACTATTAACGCTAGGCCATTTTCTTTGAGATGCGTCATTAGTTGCTCTGCCCGAGCCCCCGAAATTTCTCGTTAATTAATCGATGGGAAAAAGTTAAAATCCTACATCATCAGTTTTGTCGCCGATGGAAAGAAGAATACCTTTGTGAGTTACATAAAAGGCATAAATGGAAACACCCCAAACGCGACATCAGCATCGACGATTTCGTCACTATTAAAGACGAGCTACTTCCGCCAACTGAGTGGCGTCTAGGCGGCATCATTAAAACGTATCGCGGTACCGATGCTCGAGTTAGAGTACCGGATATAAAAACTCAGAACGGAATCATAACTCGCCCCATAGTAGAATTATGTATTCTTCCCTCTGATTAATTATGATCTCTTTCCCCTTTTCACCAACTTATTAACCATCCAACAAAACACTTTCACATTCGATATTCCATCACGCATATTCTCTTATAATCTCATATACCTCACTACATAATCTGAGTTAGTTTTGACCTTTCTATTAATCCTAGTTTTTAATTATTAATAATAATTTTCTTCTTCCAGCTTAAAGAACACCACTCGCTCCGAAGGTGTCGCCGGTTTATGGCAATGACTGTGCCTCAACGAAGACACGCCGTGCGCAAATATGCGTACTGTTTTAATTGCTTGGCACGGTCGCATGACGTTTGGAAGTGCACGTCCAACAGCGCGTGCCATGTGTGCGGCCTCCAGCACCATACCACGCTACACCCGAAAAAGTATCCACGGATCGTGTATGACTTGGCTACGACTCCAGCAAGGCGCGTCGACTGCACCAAGGTAGCAGCGAAGCGCACACCGCAATCAAAATCAGTTCGACCAGTGAATCGCGAGGTTAATGGGCATCCCAATACCAATCCGCGGGACTGCTTGGCTACAGGACTTAATATAAATAACTGCACAAGTGCAAGGCGCGCACGATGTCCGCGTCACTGTAATGATCGTTAAAGTTTTCTTATGTTTTTTAAATCACGAAAAAAATCGCACTGATTATCAATTAAAACCAGACTTTGGCTGTCGCTCTTCCAAGCTCGAGTCAGCAAACAGAACAGTCGTAAGAACCAAATTAAATCTATAAATTTCACGTTTTGTTTTCTTAGTAAGTATTGCATTACTTTGTAATAGTTTAAATTCCTTTATAATAATTGAATTACATATTTTAAAAAGGTTAAAGTACAACCTTTAAATTACCTATTATTAGATCATCATAAAAACTCAATATTGAATACCTTGAACATAAATTGAATTTCAACAACTTTAATTGGTTAACTTAAAGCCTTAAATTACTCATTGTAAAATTACACCCAAGAAAAAGAGGGAGCTTTATTTCCGACCAATAAAGGATTATTATTGTATACATCTTCGAAGGTGGATCATCTAAATCATTTCGGAAGGTGGCGTTTTCAGTGCCCCAACAAAATAAAAATGTTCATATTACAATGTAGGCAAATTTTCAACTTTTGAAAAAATACAAAAAACGCTAAGCTACGTAAACCTAATTTTCGGATGTAGATTACTCAGTTTTTCCAAATCAGATAAAAATCTGGAGATATTCAGATTTTGTTTATTTGACCTTCATTCAACCTTCATTTTAAAAAATGTTTAACGTTTTTTTATAATTAAGTTTTTATTGCCTTTTGTAAATTACCTCCAACATGAAAATCAAATCAGCCTTGTTGAAACTATGATTTTTCAAAAGCTAAGCAATTTCGCTTTTTCTTCCATTTTGATCAAATTTAAATGTTGAACGTAAAAGCTTAAAAAAAAATCTTGAAAAGTTTTTACTCAAATGAGTTTTTTATTTCATAAGTAGATTAAATTCTGAAAGTTTAAGCAAAATCGGACGTGATCAAAATTTTTGGTCAAATTCTACGACAAAAAAAAAAGGTGCACGTGTCTCGGTGTTTTCGTGTATCTTGTGACGTCAACACAGTGTTATACTTCATGTAAATATCTAAGTTTTTAACTTTTCGTTTGAAGAGTACAAATTTCTAGAAAATATTAACTATACACATACTAAACGGCTTGTAAAAAATTATCGCTTTAAAAATACTGATTTGCTTTTGACTTTCCCAGTTCTAGTTCCAAAGAAAAACGTAAAACCACACATTAGAAATGGATCACAAATAGAAACTACTGAAAAATCCATCAATTAAATATAAAATCTCTGATTTGGGGGCAGTTGGCCCCTTCCCCCTGCCTACGCCCTTGCTTTTCAGGTTGTCTAGTATTTATGAATGCACATAAAGTGTTGAATACATTATTCAATTTATAAGGAAATTTAAATTTAATTCGGTAAATAAATTTAAATATAACCAGCACACATTCAGTTTAATACTTTACATGCAATAACAATAGAGTTAAGCTACTACAGCTTTTTCGCACTTTCTCAGCATTCATTTCAGATCATTTTAAGAGCAACCCCAATATCATGAAATATCTCAACAACATCAGTAAAAGTGGTCCAAAACAATAAAAGGTGAGAAAATTTTACCCACTTTAATATGGATTGGACTCAAGGTCAACACAAGACGACCATTCTGTGGTCACAAGAAATAATGACTACACTCAAAATATCGTAAAAAAGCGGTATGGAATTTACTTTATTGCCAATTTTTCGAAGTATGCAGATATCCATTTTTTGCCCAGAATTGATCATCACATATGTATGCATGTATTTTGTTTGTAACGGTTCATATATTTCAAAAAAATGGGTCGTAGTTCGTGCAGTTAAAATATAGTTTTTTACGATACTTTGAGTTTAGTTGTTATTCCTTGTGACCACAGAATTAACCATACGTTTACATAGCTCTAATCATACATTAGCTTTCAATCTACTTTTGAGTTGACCTTACGATATGCGAACACCAAAAAAGCTCGGAGAATTGTATACAACGGTTGTAAGTTTGTGTTCACCCAGAGAAAAAACGTAGTAAATCTTAATATTCACACACTTTGATTTAACTATTTTTGACTATGATTTAGCTTCAAAGAGTGAAATATTTATTCTAAATTGTATCCACTTTGATTTTTACGTATTAATAAAAAAAGTGGATTGAAATGATTTTCATACTTTAATCGAAGTTGATTAATAATTTAAATGAATGAATGATATATTTCATTTAATTATTCTCCAAAGTGAAAATTAATTTTTCCATGTTTATTTTAAGTATTCCTCATTAAATGAAATTTTATTTACTAATAATAAAGTGTCTTATTCTTAAACTGAAAATGCATTCATATTTAATTATTTATTTTAAGTTAATTTAAAATAACAGTTATTTATTTCAGTTAAAACAAAGTGTTTCATATTAAATTTAACTACTTCAAGAATCTAGTATGTTCATATCTATTTTTATCATGAGATGCTTCTCTGGGTGCAAATAGACGATATCAGTAGATTTCTTCCGCTAATTTAAAGATCGAATATTTAATAGTTTTAAACGATCCTTATAAGGAGGAAGGCTTAAAGTGTCAGTTCCACTTAAGCCACTAAGAGCAAAACTTTGTTGGCCATTTTAGTCTAGTGAAGAGTGCGTAGACTATTAAATCAGAGGTCCCCGGTTTGAATCCGGGTTCGGGCATGGTTCTTTTCTCTTTTTTTGTTCTTTTCACATTTAAGAATTATTGAAACAAAAAATCCACAAATAAATTGTGGAAAATGCGGAATTAAAAGGACAAGAACAGCTTAGGGCTGGAATTGCCTGATCGATAATTCACGTATGGATCCAATTAATTCTTCCTCTAATAATATATCCCTTTCCTTTCGGTTGAAAGACCAAACGTTGTTTGTATAAGGCCCATGCCTTGGTTTTTTGATCTATTAAAAAAAAAAAATAACAAAAAATTTTGGATTCTTTCTATTAAATCAAAATGTACAACATTATGACTTGGGGACCAAACCTTACTTGCATACCCTAAGAAAGGTTCAAAAATTCTTTGGCCCAGCGTAGGTCATAGTTTAGCATTTATATGTAATCAAATCACCTGGAGTAGATCTAAATTATGTTTAGTAATTTTGATTTTTTTTTCATATCATCCGCATAAATAAGTAGATGAAAGTTTTAATGATGTGGGTTACATCATTAATGGCTAAAATAAACAGAAGTGAACTAAGGTGGCTGCTCACAAGAAATTGTGAAAATTCCATTTACAATGTACTGAATACATTGCAATTAAACAAAACGCTGTAAAATTGAGGAGATTAGACATAGTGAATCTGCCAGTAACCAAACCATGCTGACGAGTTGTTATGACCTCCCAACAAATAATTTTAACACGATCATACATGAGTCACTCAAATAGTTTTGGAATCGAAGAGCGTTTAGCGACAGGCCTATAGTTGTTGATATCGTTCCTGCAACCTTTTTTATAGATAAGACTTTAATAAAGATTTTTGCCAAAAAAGGGAAACATTACAATTGCTAATTGATTTATTTAAAAACAGAAAGTGATAGACTTTAAACAGAACCGCATTGTTTTAACACTACAGCTGGAATTCTTTCAGATTTTTCCATTCATAGATATATTAAAATTCTCATAGATCGATCCAATGTACTTTATAATATCCTCTAAAGCAAGAGATATATAATTCTACGAAACCCTGTGTTCTACTATTCATATACATATATAAAGTTATATTAATCAGGATTAACAGAGTCTGAATATGTTATGATCGGATTTATTATCGTCAGTAAATCCATCAACAGTTTTAAATAAAAAATGGAATCCATCAGATTTCTTTTTATGTTTATGAAACCCCAAAATTCATTTAACTCAAAAAATATTCTCAGCTTAATACTGTCAAAACATTATGAAAGTCCAGAAACAAACAATTATAGGTTTCTAGGTAATTTGTGTCTAAGCTACAGACATACTTTGTTTGCAATTTTAAGAATGATTAGCGAACATAAATTATTTTTGATTTGTTAAAATTTTATTTATGTGGTCTTTTACAATATTTAAAAGATATACTGTAAAGCGAGCATTTAGGTTTTGCTACAAATTTCTTATAAGGGCTTTATATACGCAAAAAACAAACATCAATATATTGCATTCGAAAATGATTTACTTTGCAACAAATATCTTTAAAAAAATTTGGCTACTCAAGACATTAAGTATATTTTTAGAATTTTTTTAACCATTTGTGGATTTTCAAATATGGCTTTTGAATTCTGAAATCAACACTTCATTTCTTACTCCATAAGGATTGACTTGAAATTTTTGGTTTTTCCAAAAAGTTGGCCTAGTTTAAAAATACAAAATTTACTCGAAAATATTTGTAATAAATTACAAGTATAAATTCTAAGTGATTTTTTTGTGTAATATTTTTTTTTTTTTTAAAGATCAAAAAATCCTTATTTGGATAATGATATATTTACTTGATATATTTCCAGATGACGTTACCTGAATACGATAATAGCCTGATCATAATTTGATTAAAACTCCTGAATTAAGAAACGTTAATAGCTTCAGGTGGCGGCCTTAGCCTAGTGGGTAGAGTGCGTGGCCCCTAAGTTAAAGAACCACGGTAGCCCGGGTTCAAGTCCTAACTCAGACAGAATATTTTTTTAATTGAATTCATTTTTCTGTTCGGATTTTTCTATGAAAACTGGTTTTTCAGGAAAATCTGAATGCAACCTGATCAGATATTACAAACATTTTTTTTAACTCTGGATGTGCATCGCTATTTCAACCATGTTTGTTGGCTTTGTTAGTCGAATCGACTTACACCTACTTTTAATTTAAATTACGACAAAACAAGTAAGCAGAAATAAAACTAAATTAAGTTTAGATTCTTTTTATATATACTATAAATATTTCCAAATAAAAAAATTAAGCAATTTATTTTTGTAAAACTGGGTATTTTGAACAAAAATATTAGTGTCTTCATGTTTGGAATTTTGAACGAGATCAATGAAATTCTTAAAGAGATCAACAAAAATAACAAAAAATATGAATAAATGAAATACGAATAAAAAGCACAAAGGAAACACGTTATATATAATCATTGGTAGTCGATGCGACTAACGAAGCATATCCAGGATTAAGAAGGCATACGTATCATATCCGGACTATGTTCGACTATATATATAGTATTTATTAACTAATTTCAAATTAAAAAAATTTATCCTTTTTATAAGTTCACTATATTGAACTAAGAAATGTGAAGCATATCATTCATAAGTAGACACGAAAGTTTTAAGCCCATACAAATTTTTTACTCACGAACAACTCATCTTATAAACAATTAAGCAATAGAAATAGTATTTTCTAATGAAAAACTATTTTTTCCTTGTTTAATTACTCCAGTAATTTTAAAAAATCTTCTTAATCTTTATAATTTATAGTCCTTACCAAATTACATTGCTCTACTACACTTCTTATTGTTCTGGTCTCATACGAAATTGTAAGCAAATGCAGAATTTCACTGATTTAGGTGGCCAGAACTTAATTTATCAAACACGGATTTGATTGAAAGAATTAAATATTGTAAAAAATTAAATATTGCATAAAATTTATTATTGCAATATAAAATGAAGCATAAGAATCAAGAAATCTTTTTGGCTTACATTAAAAAAAAACTTCTAGAGCTTATCAAACTTTTATCTTTTTAGTTCTATAAAAAGCCTAATCAAAAAAAGGCAATGGATTTTCCTTCACCTTCCAGAATTTGATGTCTCCCATTCGGCCGAAAATTGTTTTACATTTTTTTTACGTAAAATAAATTTACACGTGTATAAGGATTTCAATCGGAAATTTTTTTTAAGGTATTCTGTTAGGTCAAAATAATGAAAAATTACAAAATTTGTTTAATGTCTGTGTTATTTAAACCAAAATATCTCGGGTTGTGCTGGTATGATTAAGTTCGTTTTGCACCAGTTGGATAGATAATTATGTTATACTTTAATTTTACATTAAAATTAAATTTTTATAATTTAAAATAAATGTAAAAAATATTATCGTCCTCCATATTAATAATCGTCCTCCAAGAAAATAGCATTTTAGACAGCACAAATATCCAATTTTTATATAACTTAAATTTTTTATCACTTATCTACACTCAAAAAACTGATTGTAAAATCACTACAATAAATGTTATGAAATTTCACTACATTTATTGGCGATTTTTTAAAGAGATCACACTATGCAGCGAGCTTTTTCAATTCTGTCTAAAATTCTGCGTTTTCTTCCAAAATATGTATACTTTCTCTACTTTTCACGCTATTTCAGCGTAATTTCTCTCAGAGAATTTTAAAATATGAATTCGCTCTCTACTTTTCACGCTACTTCAGCGTGTTACTAAAAACGATAAAGAGTAATGGTTTTAGCGGATTTTTTAACAGATACATAATTTTAATCAGTTTGATTTGTGCTTCTAATGCAACAGCTCTGTTGTCAAATAAATAATAGTATTAACAAAATATTAACAAAAATATGTGTTAATAAGAAAAGTTAATCATATAAAATAATATAATATAAAAAAATAATAATAATACTAAAATAATAATAAAAATATAAAATAATACTAAAAAAAAACAAAATGTTCTATTGTTTTTGCCAAATATTTCTCCCGCCCCTAAAAAATGTGCCGTTTTGGGCTCGAGACCACTCGCTCCCTAGGGTTAATCCACCACTGGATATGACCCGTTTATTTCAAAAGTGGGGTACTTCAATGAGTCCATTTTTGAAAAAATATAAATAATGATAATCTATACTATTATATAAAACGAGACTCATGAAATTTGATCCAGAATAAGATCAGTTACCGTTGAACCGATTTTGATAATTCTTTTTTTATTCGATTTCTATGATAATTTAAATTGTCATAGCTTACCAAGGTTTTTGAAAAATGTATTCTTTAGTTAATACAAAATCACGCATTTTATTTGATGCTTACATTCAACCAGCAGCAAAATACAACAGCAAATTAAGCTTTCCTCTCTTTGTCACGCGAACTTCTCTCAACATAACATGGCAGCAATATTGTGTAGTTGCTTTCAGTGAGATTCTAAAGTACTAACTGCAAGTAATTGTAATATAATAGAGAGTAACATTTTTCAATAGTGTTGATTAATTTTCTTTGCAAATTTTTTGAGCGAGTTGCCAGAATTGAGTTACATGTATAAATTATTTTTTGCAGCCTTATAGGTATCAAACGAGTTGTTATTTCAACTTAATCGTAATGTGCTATACTTTTCACGCCCACTATTTGAAAAAAATGCTATATTTCAGACGATTTTGGTCGTATAAGACTACAATTTGGTAATTTACTTTGTATGGTTACTTTCGTTAACTTTACTTAACTTAACTTTAACTAAAAATGGGCATGACCCTCTTTAGTTACGTCCACTTTTCGGGAGATAAGCATGGTGTAAAATAAAGCACATTAGGTTTAAGCTAAACTAGGAAGAAATTCTGGCAATCGATTTGTTTCGAGTAAGCGATGGTTTAAGTGAAAAAACTATGCCACACTCTCATTACCGGCCACAAATAAACGAAAATTGAATATTTTGTACGGTTTTGGCCGTTTTAGACTAAAATTTTAAAATTTAGTTCATACGGTTTCTTTCGGCAACTATACTAAAAATGGTGAATATATAAAAATTTTTTCCGAACAGCAGAACAACGCCTGTCGGGGAATCAATAAGAATATTGTATATATCAAAAAGTTCTGATCGAACGATCACAAGAAAATTCATTAAATTGGATCTCAGGACAACTTGAATTGGGTTCACTATAAATATTAGATAAGGAAATAGATTAAAACATAGATTTATGTATGTAACTTTAAAATGGTTTGAAACATTTAAAAAAATTTTTCACACAAATTAATTTTTATGCTATATTTAAAAATGTTTTTCACAGAAATCAGTCTTTAAGCTGTGGAATATTGAAAAAAAAAATATAACAATATTTTAAGCAAATTAGTTTTCATCAAAAAATCATAGAGGGGAGGGGATAGGTGACTCATGAATTTTAATCATAAAAATTGTTTTTGAGTCAAAATGAAGCAATTTTTGCAGATAAATGATGTTGTACGAAAAGGAAAAAAAAAAACGATTTACCACAAAAACAACTTCTGGCCTATTTTTTAGTACAAATTGGATATTTAAGAGGTTTTTTGAAAACAATAAAAACCATTGCATTGTTGAGGTAACAGTAAACTTTTTCTCATTTCTCTAATTTACTTAACTGGACTTTAAGACAAAAAAAATTTGATGAAAATCGATTTGAAAATGGCGTAGATGTTTATTTGCTAAGTCAAAACTTAAATTTCAATAGTTTTTTCTCATTTTTAGGCTTAAGAAAATACGATATACTGAGTTACAGCCCTGTTCTGGCAAATGAACAAATTGTTAACCAATATTTTGAATATTTTTCTGTGTTTGTTGTAAATTTTTTATTTCAAAACAAAATTTGAAGCTCAAAAATAAAAAAATTTTATCAAAATTGTCAACTGCTTTTCAGTTATTGACAATTTCACTAACAAATTTTGTTTTTTGAGCTTTAAATTTTGTATTGAAAACAACAAACACATAGAAATATTCAAAATACTGGTTAAAAATTTGTTAATTTGCCAGAATAGGGCTGTTAATTTATAGTTTTTGAGATATCGCAATATTTTTGATGTCATAATAACGGAATTTTTAACATACCTACCTACTAAGCATACAAAATATTTTCGAAGAAGCTCTGTTATGCAGGACTTTTTCAAAAGTCAAAAAACAAAAACAGTCAGGCAAAATTATGTCATCATAACAATTACCGTTTTAATAATTTATTTACATTAAATTAAGTAATTTTTTAATATTA
Source organism: Dichetophora obliterata (assembly GCA_963920525.1). NCBI lineage: Eukaryota > Metazoa > Arthropoda > Insecta > Diptera > Sciomyzidae > Dichetophora > Dichetophora obliterata. Next base: position 147,807,839 of record OY986435.1, on the reverse strand, counting down.
ATACCATTTTTTCATAATTAAACAATATACAACTAAATACTTTTATTTTAAGATTTCAAATTTTTACATGGTATTTAATTTTTTATTTCAGGCGAAGCAGCAGTATTTGCCAGTTTATTCATATTTTTAGAATTTACAAAAAAAAAATTTTAATAAATAAAAATTTTAACGAAGTTACACGCTGTTGAAGTAGAAGGGGGGGGAAATACCATGTTCATCTAGACACATTTTCAACCCTTCTATTCATTTGAGAAAAAAGAATTGTTTATTAGTTAGAATGTCGCTATATCTCGGACTGTTTGAAAAAAAGTAATTTTTAGCCCTTTTCTTCAGTCTTTAATTTTTTTAAAATATAAAATTTTTTTATATAATTCTAGTTTTCCTAATAGAGGAATATATAGAAAAGAGCCACACTGAATTTTAAGTTAATCGGTCCATTAGAACTTGAGACATCATGTCAAACGTGATGGATAACGTAGTTTCGAGAAAAATGAGTTAAGTGTCTCGCTTAGTAACGACACTAAAATGGCTACCACTTTTAAAACAATTTTAATTTCAAAAAATTCTATTGATATTCTTGAATATATAAAGTATTGAAAAATGAAAAAATTTGATTGATTTTTTTTAATTTTATACACGATAATATTGCCTTATATGTCCCACTGTGCGACGGCGTGTTACAGGGTGTGTTATGCAAAATTATGTTTCAATTAAATGGAACTTGTAGTTTGTGCATTGAATAATGTCAAGGCTTAAAAGCCATTTCATGCCGCAGTGGTCGTTGTTGTTGGCTGCTGTTAAGGCTAATGATGTTTCCATAATTCACAAACGACAAATGGAAATCGAAATTTAAATATTAAACATACGAGACTGAGGCTGACGAAGGGTGGCAATGATTCTGTCGCATAGATAGCAACGGATCGAAAGAGTTCCATGCGTTGGCAACATCTGTGATTTGTTGTAATTATTGTAGCATATGTTGTCAGATGTTGACGCCCTGTCTGTACCGCCTGCTGCTGACGCTGGGTGCATACAGGTAAGCGCATTTTTATTGTCTTCAGGCGGAGGCTTTTATAAAAAATGTAAAAATATATCCATTCAAACAAAGCAATCAAATTAAAAAGTCATCAAATTTGTTTGTTGTTTTTATGGCCGTGCTGAAAAATTTTGGCAGTTAAATTTATACAACATTAAACTTGATGTTAAAACTAATACAAAAGATATATCAGGGTTTTTTTTCATGACAACAGCAGTTTGAAGTTTTTGTAGCACAGTTAGCAATACTTCATGATTCTCTGATGTAGTCGTGGAAAAGCAAAAATAGAAAAAAAAACGAAAAATACCCCTTACAGCAAACGCTCAGAAAAACGTGCCTAGCATTGAAATGGGCGATACTTAATCATATTTACACTTTCTTCTCGTCACCCCTCCTTTTCTACCTCTTGCAAACACCCCGCCCATAATATTTACCCTAAATGCCCATCTATGTAACAACTTGGAACATTTGAAAAGTTTCATTATTGCATACATAAACAATTCAATGTTTCCGTTTCCGCTTACGGCACCACATTCTGCAAGTCATTTACGCACACATACACACATGGGTGCCACAATGCTTAAGCATACAGGCAATAATGTGCGTTTGTGTATTCGTTTTAGCTTATTATCATAATCCATTTAGATTTTCGTTCTGCTGAATTAATTAAATTTAATTAAAGATTTTTGTCATATTTCGGCAAAACGTGTTTCAACATATCGCAATTATCAATAGCAGTAAGTGACTGCAACACATTTTTCCGTTGATACTTATAAGGAATATTTATTGGACAATATGTTTTCGCTGCAGTATTTCTTAAGTAAATTCAATTTCTTTATTTATATGTATGTTCTCTACATTTTTAACGTGTGTATTTATTGAAATCAAGAATTCAAGAAGAAGAAACTTATTTGAATATTAAAAAACAATTCTAGTCAAACAAGTACATTATATAAACAACTACAATACAATTCGGCCAATCTGACACACAAATTGACCTCAATTTTCAAAATTAAAAAAAAACATAATATTATTTTACATCAATTATTTACATAAAAGTGTCACCTATATAAGAAAGTTTGGATCATTCACTATTTTTATTTGGTGTAAGCCACATTCGTATACGTGAAGCTTCAACTATACCATCATAAGGCAACTGTGTTAGTTGGCAGTTATCAATATCTCTATTCACATAACTGTCATTAGGTAGAACTTTATAGATAACTAGCTGAAACCCTGCGCGTTGCTGCCACTCTCCTTTTTCAAAAGCCCATAAAATGTTATAAGTTAAACAGCATGTCTAAATTGAGGTCGAATACTGAATTCCGAGACTGCGTGACCTATATCCACAAAGCTTTTCGATATAAAAAATTTAGGTTGTATAGGAAGTGCCACGCCCTCTTGATCACCGCTCATAGAATGTAATCAATTAAACCGCATGTGTACATGGAGGTCGAATACCGAATTCCAAAACTGTGCGACATATAACTCCAAAACTATTCGATAGCACAAATTTGGGTTGTATGGGAGGTGCCACTCCCCTTTTCCCTACGCCCATAAAATATTACCAATGAAGCTGCATGTATAAATTTAGGTTGAATACTGAATTCCGAGGCTAAGTTACCTATAACTCCAAAGCTATTCGATATCGCAAATTTGGGTTAAGTTGGTGGTGTCACACTCCCTCCCCCCCAACAAACTCTAAAAATTTTATCAGTAAATCTGCATGCGTAAATTTTGGTCGAATACTGAATTCTGACGCTGTGCGACCTATAACTTAAATGATATTCGATATCGCAAATTTACGTTATATGGGAGGTGCCACGCTTCTCTTACCAATGAACATAAAATTAAATCAATGAAACTGCATGTGTATATTGAGGTCGAATACTGAATTCCGGCGTTGTGCGACCTATAACTCCAAAGCTATTTGATAGCACAAAGTTGGGTTGTATGGAAAGTGCCACTCCCCTTTGCCCTACGCCCATTAAATGTAAGTAATGAAAGTGTATGTGTAAATTTAGGTCGAATACCGAATTCTTAAGCTGTCAACCTATAACTTCAAAGCAATTCGATATCGCGAATTTGGGTTGTAAGGGAGATGTCACATGTGGTCAAAAACTGAATTCCAAAGCTTTGCGGCCTATAATTTCAAAGCTATTCGATATCGCGAACTTGGGTTGTATGGGAGGTGCCCCTCCCCCTTGTCCAACTCTGTACGTCTAAATTGTGGCCGAATACCGAATTTCTAAACTGTGCGACCCATAACTCTAAAGCTATTCGATAACACAAATTTTGTATGTATTTGTGAGAGGTAAAAGGGGGTGTGGCATTTCTTTTTAAACCATCTCGAACTCAAAGCAAAGCCATTTACAAAATTTGAGCTTAATCGGACCAATAGTTTCGAAGTATTTTGATATTTTCTTAAAAGTAGGCGTAGATGAAGTGTGAACCCGCCCGTTTTTATTAAAGTTAATGACAGTTATCATACGAACTTATTTACCAAATTTTAATTTAATATGACCAAAATCGTCTTAAATATAGCATTTTTTTTAATTTGTGGGCGATAAAAGGGGTTGTGGCATTGTTTTTTTCCTCAACTTTTGCGTATCAGTTACAAACAAACCCGTAGAAGGAAGTATCCAATTTGGTCCAGTCGTTTTCAAGTTTTAAGCATTCGAACAAATCACGATTCATTTTAATATATACAGATATTGATTTGTGGGCGGTACAAGTGGGCGTAAAAACATTTATGTATCGTGACTGCCTCTTGGAGCACCTACACAGCGAGTTTCACTATTAAAATGTGTAGAACTCCGGAATTGCCATGATTTCGAAAAAGTGGGCGTATACATATTGCGACCACGCACATTTTTTGAACAGTTACTGACAGTAACCATCTGAACAAAATTATAAAATCTTAGTTTTTTACGATCGAAACCGTCTGATATATATCCTTTATTTGGTTTGAGGTCTATAGCGCAAATTTGGCTTGTATGGGAGGTACCACGCCCCCTCGTCCAAACGTTACCAAACCTCACAGGAACCATCTATCTCTTCGGCAGACGTTGTTCTGCCACAGACCGTCTTACTGCCATACACGAAAATGTCAAGAAATGCCAAATATATTCACCATTTTCAGTATAGCTGCCGAAAGTAGCCATATGCACTAAATAACCAAATTTTAGTCTAATACGATCAAAATCGTGTGAAATATAGCATTTTTGTTGTTTTGCAAGCGGTAAAAAGGGGTGCGGCAAAATATTTCCCTTGAGCCATCTCGTAATCGAAACAAATCGACTGCCCAAATCTCAGCTCAATTTAGGTTAAACCTGGCGCACTTTACTTCACTCGACGCTATCTCCCCGAAAAGTGAGTTTAACTACCGTACAGTTACCGTACAAACTAAGCCAACATTTTAGCTCAATCGACCCAGTAGTCAATTTTAATGATTTCTCAAAAAGTGGGTGTGGCTATATAGCGCTGACGCCCTTTTTTAGTACAGTTGCCGAAAGTTAACAAACAAACTACGGTATCACATGTAAGCCTCATACGGCCAAAACTGCTTGAAATATAGCATTTTCAGCAAGGGGGCGTGTAAACAAATTTTTCGTACAGTTATTGTCAGTAATAAATAATGAACTGAATAATAAACAGTTACTGTCAGTAAGAAATAATAAACTGAAATAAACCATTTCCATTTATTTTTGGGCGGTAAAAGGGGGCGTGGAAACCCATTTTTAGTACAGTTGTCGACAGTAACCGTACATACTAAATTACCAAATTTTAGCCTTATGCGACCCAAACCGACTGAAATATAACATTTTTATTGATGTGGGGGCGGTAAAAGGGGGGTGTGGCAATTTTTTTCCTCAACCATCTCGTACCTGAAACAAATCGACTGCCAAAATTTGAGGTCAATCGGTTCAGTAGTTTTGGAGTCTATAGACATCACACAGCCAGACACACATCGTTTTGCTTTTTATATATATAGATATTGATTTGTGGGCGGTAAAAGTGGGCGTGAAAACATTTTTATATAGTGTTTGCCTCTTGGAGCACCTACACAGCAAGTTTCACTGTAAAAATGTGTAGAACTCCGGAATCGCCATGATTTCGAAAAAGTGGTTGTATTTATATTACGACCCCCCCCATTTTTTGTACAGTTACCGACAGTAACCATCTGTATACAATTACCAAATCTTAGTTTTTTACGATTGAAACCGTCTGATATATATCCTTTTTTTGGTTTGTGATCGATAGCGCAAATTTGGCTTGTATGGGAGGTACCACGCTACCTCATCCAATCGTTACCAAACCTCACAGGAACACTCTCAAGATGTGTTTCCCTGAAAATTTCATAAAGATCGGTTTTGGAGTCTATACGTGATATAGCCACATACCCACATAACCACATACCCACATACCCACATACATACATACATATAGATATAGGGTCCGCGATATTTGGGTATCAATTTTTTGTTTGTTCCAACCAATGTATCTTCATTTCTTAAGACAGACAAAACCTCCCTCTGAATATGTTTTGCAGGTTTACTGTGTACAAGGAAATACTTTGAGCTATACTCTTGTGAATTTTTTATAGCGTTAGAAACAAATGTTCGAATAACATTTAAATCGCATCTTTCTTTTATACCACACTTTGGTGGTCAACTTTTTCACCTCTTTGCTCCACACCAAATAATAATTTACTTGGTGTTTGTTTGGTTGTTGAAAGAACAGTATTATTCCAACTATACTCAACCTGGCTCAACATTTTCGACCAATTAGATTGATTTATGGGTTCACTTATTTTGCTAAGCATTGCCTTTATAACTTTGTTCACTCTTTCAACTTGCCCGTTCGCTTGCGGTGATGCAACTGCAATTCTTATATGAGAAACATTTTGATTAAGCAAATAATTACTAAAATCGAATGACATAAAGCAAGCTGCTCAATCAGTTATGATACGTTTTGGTTGACTGTAATAACTGAAAAAGTTATCTAAACAACAGATTACTTCTTTAGTACTCGTAGAGTTCACTGAATATAAACGCACATACTTTGTAAAAGCATCTACAATAACAAAGATATACTTGCGCTTGGAGGTAAGTGACGGCAAAGGGCCAAAGTGGTCTAAGTGTATTGTATGAAGTGGTAGTGGTTCTTTAGGGATAGGATAAATATTATGTTCATTGACGCGCGTTGGCGCACTTGTCAACTTTTTCTTTCATTTTTGGGAACTAATAATTTTTTAACTGATCACATGTTATTTCAACTCCTAAATGTGCAATTTTTTCATGTATTAATCTAGTTACATTTACTTCCATTTCCTGAGGTATATACAGCTGAAGTTGATTTGATGTACTTCTTTTAAATATTAAACCAGCAACTAACTCTGAACCTATTTCTAATCTTACACGCAATGTCTTAATTACTTCATCTCGGTTTTGAGTAATATGAATATGAAAATCTGTTTTGTCCTCGTCGAAAATAAACTGTTTCGCAAATACTTTTTAACTTCCTTTTTTTTACTTCGCTTGTACAAGTGATATTAAAGATTCTGCAGTATCAGCAGTCCCTGCTTTTGAACATCGGCTAAGTGCATCAACATGACCCATACTCACACCAACACGATGCTGAATTGTATAATTATAGTTCTCTAACTCGAACGCCCATCTAGCTATTCTTGGATTAAGATGTTTCTTACTTACTGTCATAGTTATATAATTGCAGTCAGTTACTATTTTGAATGGTATTCCCTCCAAATATACCCTAAATCTACGTAAAGCATATATAATTGAAAGAGTTTCTAACTCAAAACCATGATAACGCATTTCTGTTGGAGATGTAGCCTTTCAATAATAAGCTAATGGATGTAATTTTTCATCAGACTGTCGCTGCAAGAGAGCTGCACCAAATCCTGCAGTACTTGCATCACAATAAATTCTGTTTGCTTATTCGGGTCATATATTGCAAGAATTGGATATATTATTTTGTTTTTTAACTCATTTAAAGCTTGAAGGCACTCTTCAGTGAAAATATATTTACATCCTTCGCGTGTTAATAAACGTAACGGTCTTTCCATCCTAGCATAATTTGGAATGAATTTCCGAAAATACAAAAACAAGCCCAAACACGCTTGCAGCTCTTTAAGATTTGTTGGTATAGGATATTCTAAAACTGCCTTGATGTGATCTTTACTTGGTTTTATTCCCTCTTTTCTCACACTTTAACCTAAGTAATCTATATTTGTATATCCAAATCGACACTTACTAGACTTAAGCTCTAAACCCTTCCCCTTTAACCTCTGTAACACCTCGGAAACTAGAAAAACATGCTCTTTAAAACTGGCTGTAGCAATCACGATATCATCCATATATATTATAATCAAACCGGTATCAATAAAGTCTCTAAATATATTATTAATATAGCGTTGAAAAACAGCAGGAGGGTAATTAAAACCAAAAAGCATTCTCAAGTATTCAAACTGACCATATGGAGTAACAAAACTTGTATATTTAACCAAATCGGAAGCCATTCTTACGTGGAAGAAACCATTTCGAAGATCAAGGGTAGTAAAAAATTGCTTACCTCCCAAGTAATAGATACAGTCTTCAATGAGCGGTAGTGGATAATTATCCCTGATAGTTAACTTGTTCAATGGGCGGTAATCAACGCACTTATGGATTTCACAGGTTTTTTTTACCAGTACAATACCACATGTATACGGTAAGTCGCTTGGCTTGATTATGTACTTTGATAACAGATCGTCAGTAATTTTTCGTAACTCACCTTGCTCATAGTATGATAGACGACGAGGTAAAGAGTCAAAATGTACATCACTCGTCAATCGAATATGCATTTCATAGTCGTACAGATTTAATATCGTTTTCACAGAAGCAGTTGTCTTGGATAGCTTTTTTAAGAACTTCAAAAAGTTCTTTATTAAGATTTGGATTAACATCTACTTCAATATTCCGTACAACTGCATTAACATACAAAATTTTTCATGAAGATATCAAAATCATAAAAATCGTTTAAATCAATATCCTCTTCTAACAGTATCTCTGTTTCGTCAACATTGTCCAAAGCAACAGGACAATGGTTACCCTCCATATTAACTTGATTTGAATGATCCTCTACTTTTCGGATAGTGTTCAAATTAGGCGCCATGAAACATGATTGTCTATTATCAACAAATTTAGTGTATTGTTATGGTAACAAGAAGCTTCAAATGATTTAGTTATTTTAAATAAATGAATATCGAATTTATTCAAAAAGGAACGGCCAAGAATTAGTGGAATAGTCATTGTTTCATCTGGTACAATATTCAAAATTACTCTTTCACATCGTTTTCTAAATTTTATGATAACTTCAACAGTTCCATAAATCATCAGAGAACATTTACTGAGACCAGAATATTCAGATTTAACTGCAGTTTTATAAATGGCACCTCAGACTTGCGTACGAAATTAGTTGGGTTGCCAGTTTCAAAAAGACTTAAACACTTAATAAATTGTTTGCGCTTAATTTGATCAAATCATTGGCAACACTTACCGAATTAAAAGCATCTATAATTTTTAGCCTATCAGTATTATCTTCATCATCGCAAGTCTTTTCATCGTTTTCATTTGTAATAGCAACTGTAGTCGAATTGACAAGTGATAAGTTCTTTTTTGGATAAATACAGTTACGTTTTTCATGGCCTATACTCCAACATAGAAAACAGCTTCCATCTGGTCTGACCTCAAACGGACAGTTTCTCTTCATATGACCTTTTTGCATGCAGTTATAACAACGGATATCAGTTTGATCAAACTTAGCGTTATCCATTTTAGACACTTTTGTAGAAATACCAGCGATATGCTGAATTGGACGCTGTGTACGTCGTTTTTCGTACAAATCCAACGATTCCTTGAACTGTGGTATTGTTCGTGTATTCAGCAGGAGAAAAGCTTCAGGTGAATTATCCTGCATTCCATCGATGATAAAACTAATCAATTCGAAATCGTCAACATAGTCACAACGAGCAGCGATATTTTTCATCTCGATTACGTAACGGCGAATGCTTTATTTTTTATTCCATTTGTGATTGGATAGGATCTGGTTTATCTCCTGACGACTAACTACTCGACCAAATTCTTTAAGTAACAAGGCCTTGAGATCTTGATAGTTTAATACATCCTTACTGAGAAATAGTTTAGTTGTGCCAGCAAGGGAATTACATAAAGAAGTGTAGCGAAATATTTCATCGGCAGCGACCATTTCCATAATCCGTTCGAAGCTGCGCAAAAAATCATTAACACTGTATGTTGTATCATCTCCTGTAAACTTTATTATCGATTGTTCGATGTCTCGAAATGTTACACGACTTATAGCAGCAGAAAAGGGTACTAATGTTTGAACAGATCTGAAGTCGCGATGAAATGCTTGCGAATTGTTATGTTCCAACTCCACGATTGACTGATTTAACATCAACAGCTCTCTTTTTTTTTGCAATAGCCAACTTTCGATCTAACTCTGCCTCTTCTTTAATATCTTCTTAGCAAGCATTTACAATTGCATCAGGATCAACAATAGTTTGTCTCATATGATTTTGATTCCTAGCTCCTCCTTGATGTACCACAGTAGCGGTGGCTACTTCAATTGAATCAGGTATAACATTATCATTACAATTATTGGCGTCTTCACAATTTCTCATTTCATCGCTATGAGGTCCTTCAGGAGTATCACCACCAGCTCTAGCGATCGATTCTTCGTACAATTCCCGCAAACGGGCAACACCAGCGCCCACTGGTGCATCTATGCCAGCGCAACGCAGTGCATTCAACAACTGCTGTTTCGACAAACGACTTGTCATTCTAAATGTTTGCAAAGTTTATTTCAATAAATTGACCACACCACAAAATTAAAAGTTCAATAAATGAGTACAACCCCACATCTGAGATTTTACGTGTGAATTTATTGAAATCAAAAATTTAATTAATTTATAATTTTTCAATAATGACTTCAAATAAAACTTATTTGAATATTTAAAAACAATTCTAGTCAAACAAGTACATTATATAAACAAGTACACTACACATTAATTGTTTTCTTTAGTTAAGTAAAGCTAGTTTCTTATACTCAAATTAAATGTTACAATAAAATGTTGAATAGGCTTTACTAATAATTTTGCGATATGTTAAGAATCTTGAGTTATGTTATTCTTCTTATGATTTTCATTATTCAACCATTATAAAAAACAAGACGTTGTTCTACCCTTTGCTGTTATCCACAAATATTATTGAAGGTATAAACATATATTAAAAAAATTCTTAATATTTACGTTTTATTTTACCATAATTGAACATGGGTAAAACTTATTTCTCGAGATTCTGTGAGTTAGTTTCTTTGAGATTCTCGTGCATACACGTTCAAAAATTTTGGACTAAATTATAACACACCGAAACTGTATTAAAATTTAACCGACGCCAAATATTAAAATTGAGTTTTATTTCGTCATGGGACTTTAAAACCTTCTAGACAAAAAAAACGAAACCTGTGGGGATTTAACTTACTACGTTACAGGCGCGTACGCAGGGGTGTTTTGGAGGTTAGAACCTCCCGAAATTAAAGAATTTTAACGAGCTTCGAGAGAAACACTCAGCATAACATGGCAGCCGACGTGTGTTTATGGTCACGACAAAGATCTTTAGATGACATTTCACTTTGGAACAAAATGAAAAGACTCAATTTAAAACATTTTTTTTGAAAAGACTATAATATATAGACTTAAAACTGAGGAAATATGTGTTAAAATTTAATGAAACTGTGTTCATATTAAATAATTTTTTTTAATAGACCTTGAAAAAATTTCATTTTACTTAAATTCAAATGTTTGAGCGGTTTAATTAAAAAAAAGAGTATTTTCTTTAAAGCAATGTTTTTAAATATAATTTTACAGTTAACATTTACAGTTTAAAAACATTTGTTTAAAAAGAACTTTAAAAAAAATTTAGTATTGAAAACAAATATTTTAAAACATAATTTTAAAATATTTTTCTTAAATTAAAAACAATAAAATTAAACCACCATTTTTTCGATTCCATTTTTTTCAATTTTTCGACGTCAAATTCGTAGTTAGTGACCCCCGGAACCCTTCAAATACCATATTTTAACTCCACTCGATTAAGTTTGCATTTTATTGCGGCTTAAAATATTTTAATATTTTAAATATTAAAGTAATAAATTAGTTTTTATTTCATTTAATGTTAATTATTTGCAAAACCAATTTAAAAATTAAAAATGTAAAATCGGGGTTTTTTCAGCTTGGTCTCAATTATCTGGCAATTATTGTCATAGATTCTAATACAGATAATTTCTCAATTCAAACTCAGATAGAGACGTATTTTTTGTTATTGTAAAGATAAGAGAAAATTATACAAAAAATAAATGAGTTTTAGTTGAAAATTTAATAAGCTTATTTTAAATTTTGTTTCGTAGAAACGCAAAAGTGTTAAATTTCTTTTTTAAAATTTTTTGTTTAATCTTAAAGTATGTTTTTATTATCAGTGTAAATAGTTTAAAAAATTATTTCAAAATTAATTTTTTTGCTTGTTTTTAAATGCATCTTTTTCTCAATAGGTGGCATAAAAAAAGTAGTCCTTTTTAGCCAGTGTCAAGATATTTTGGTCCCAATTTATCGAAAACAAAAAAATCAAAGTGTATTTAAATAGGGGAAATCTCCGTAGCGGGGGAAAATTGTAACCAAACCTTAACCAATTGTAACCATACTAGTTAAGGTTGTCGCAATTTTATTAATATGCACTTTGATTTTTTTTCCGATAAATTGGGACCAAAATATCTTGTCACCGGCAGAAAAGGACTACCTTTAAAAAAAAATCCACTTTGCAAAAAATTTTTTTATTTTATTTATGTAAAAAAATTTGTAAGTTTTTATGTATTGCAGTCTTTTCACAATAAATATCATTGCTAGTTGAATTCGTTGAAAACTTTTTTACGCCATAACTTCTGAACTCTTAAAGGACACACTTTCATTTTATGTCTTTGGAAAGGTAATGGAATGTAAAAAAATGAAAATAATGAAAATGAAAAAAAAAAATAACACCTGTTGCTGGCATGGTATTTAACTTTGAAATTAATAATGGGTCATGTAACTGCAATTTTTTCAAAAGATAAATATTTTTCCTTCAAAATAAAATTTCTAGTAAAACCCTATTTACGAAAATCGAATTTAACTTGGCTGAGTTACGTTGTCTCAAAATATATCCTTTTTTGGAATTCATTTGGCTATGGGTCCGCGAAAAAAAACTCAAAACCTCAAACTTTGGATTTGGTTTTCTAAACAATAAACTAATCTAAGCACAAAATTTGAGCCAAATCGGATATGGTCAGTGCAACTGATATTACACTTTAATGTGAAATGGGCGACATAGTGAAAACAATTCGTTCCTACTTTAACGAAATATGTTAAATGCAAATTTTTTACAACATATTGTTAAGAAATGGTTAAGAACTACTTGAAATATTATTTCAAATTTTGTATGAAAAATCATGCATTGATTTTAAAGGCATTGTGTTGAATTTAAAAACGTGATGGTTTTTTCAGTGCATATGTTGATTTTGACAAATATTTTGTACCCAATATTTGTAGGCACTGCTTGAATCTGACAAATCGACCTGTAAATTTTTTATATCCATACGTTATATATCCATCAACAAGCCGATTCCTGAAGATTGGTCAACGTTGCCAGTTTCAGTCGCTTCAAGCGAACCCTCGTTTTCGTGGCTTCGAAGATTCAAAACATGCATGAGAAGTAAAACTGGAGAAAAGAGGCCCAATGGGTTAGCTCTTCTAAGTATTAACAGTGAAGTGACCACGGAAGAAATTTTAAATGCACTAGCCCCAAAAAAGAAAATATATATTATTATTATATATTATATAATAAAAAAAAATTGGAATTAGTCTACGCAAAAAAAAAAAATTAAGAAAAAATTGGGTACGCGCCTGCTACATTAAGGTTATAAGTTTACGGCTCTAACAACTTCTTTATAAAGCCACATGAATAAAGAAATGAAAAAATACATAAGAACCGAATCAATCCAAACGCTGCTTTCTTTGGAGAGTTTAAACTTTATTAAAAAAAGTATTAAAAAATCCTTGATTCCAACAATTGCCCTGTTTTCATTTGCAAAATGAATAATTGTGAAAATAAAAGTTGAATCTAAAATTATGGTTTATTTTTACTATTTGGCCCTAAATTAAGTTAAAATCTATTGAAGCCACACGGAATTACGCCATGAAATTGATTTATATGCGTTTTGTTTTTTGGGTAGTTACAGGAACCTAGTCACAGGAATGACGGTTACGTGAATGACAAAATCGTCTTTCTTTAAAGATCCCAGGCATCAGAAAAAACTAAAATACTTTTCCACAGGTTTTTATCATATATTTGATAGTTACTTTAATGAGTTATTGGTATAAATATTAAAAAATTACTTAATATAATTTGAAAACCTTATTAAAACGGTAATTGTTATGATGACATAAATTTAGTTATAAAAACATTTAGGTACAAAATTTTGAAAATTTTAATCAAAAATGTAATTTTTTTGCCAAAGATTTTGAACATAAATATATTCTTCTTAAATTTAAAAAAATCCGTTATAATAATATTAAACTTTTGGCGATATCTCGAAAACTGAAGACTTTCTCAGTACAGCGCATTTTTGTATGAAAAGTCATTGATTAATAAAAATGACAGTAAATTAAAGCTTTTTCGAAAATATTTTGTATGGATAGTAGGTATGTTAAAAAAATTCCGTTATTTTGACATAAAAAATATTGCGATATCTCAAAAACTATACCTTAACTGACATTAGAATGAGAAAAAACTATTTAAATTTCAAGTTTTGACTAAGCAAACAAACATTTACGCCATTTTCAAATCGATTTTCATCAAATTTTCTTTGTCTTAAAGTTCAGTTAAGTAAATTAGAGAAATGAGAAAAAGTATACCGTTACCTCACCAATGCAATGTTTTTTATTGTTTTCAAGAAACCTCTAAAAATCGTTTTTTTTTTCTTTTTCGTGTATTTTTTTCAATGTTCTACAGCTTTAAAACTAGTTTCTATGGAAAATTTTTTAAAAAACAACACAATCTCAAGTGTGGAAAAGCTGCAAAATATAATTTATGCTTATAACTGAATTCTGGCAACTACCTTCTAAACATTTGCAAACGCCCATATTACACCATGTTTGTGTCTACATCCGAAAAATATATAAGGGGTATTCACACTGACTTGGGTAGTTGGGTAGATTGGCAAATGCCGTGCATTTTGTTTTTGTCAAGTGCCATTCTACCCAAGTACCCATCTACCAATCTACTCTAGCCGACCCCCTGACTTGTTTGGGTAGATTGTTTTTCTAAATTGAGTACTTTTTGTACTTTTCTAAATTGAGTACTTTGAGTACTAAATTGAGTACTTTTCCCATGTGTTACCACCTATTGCAAAAATAGGCAATAATTGACCTAAGGGCATCAAATTTACAATATTTGCTGTCAAGGCTAATATCTCGAATAATACACAAAAAATATTGCCACATCCCCTATTTCCGCCCAAAAGTTAATAAAAACGCTACATATCAGACGAATTCGGTTGTATTGAACTAAAATTTTGTAATTCAGTTCGTATGGCTACTATCGACAATTCAACAAAATATGGGCGAAGTCAAACAATAACTACGCCTACTTTTCCAAAATTTTAATTCCTGAGTTATACATGTTTTTATAATGAAACTTGCTTTATATTTCCTATGAAACCAAGCGGTGAACTAGATATATAAATTTTGCCACGCCTACTTTTACCACCCTTCTATGTATATAAAATCGTTCGTGCATATCTCTTAAGATCTCAGGAACGGTAACACCTAAGGCAACCAAATTTACAATATCTGTTAATATCTCGGTTAATAAAAAAAAGCCACACTCCGTGTGATAAGATGATAAGATGCTGCAAAGTTCACGTTGAAAATTACTCGTATATAAAGTAACTTTTTTACGCCCATAAAATGACAAAAAATTTTTTGGTGACAACCCTCTTCCAGCTGTCACTCATCTCTCATCAGCTGAATAAGCCGGGGAGATCAAACAAACATGCAGCACTGTTCAAAACCATTCTACAAAGTACTCAATTGCAATTAAGGGAGGTCGCAGTAACCAAAAGTACTCAATCTACCCATACTCAACTACCCAAGTCAGTGTGAATACCCCTATAGTATTTTTGCTTTCAGTTATACGGACCAACACGGTCAGAAATCTTGGACTAAATTCTAGTACCACTCAAATATGACTGCATTTTTTTAAACATTGTGGTTTAAAATTTTAACTTAACAAATACTATTAAATATAATAACAAATAGAATTTAAACCATGAGAAATACTACAGCATACATTTAACCTTTTTGGTTTCAATTTTAGCTTTTGTGGTTTAAATTTACGTACAAGTCTGCATTACTTTCTGTTTTTAATATAATTTATACTAAACTTGCTGAAACCCGGCGCGTTGCTGCCACGCTCCCGCTGCCAAACTTCCATAAAATGTTATCAGTAAACCTGCATGTGTAAATTGAGTTCGAATAATGAAATCCGAGGCTGTGCGACCAATAACTTCAAAGCAATTCGATATCGCAAATTTAGGAGGTGTTACGCCTCCTTGTTAAATGCCCATAAAATTTGATCAGTGAAACGGCACGTGTAAATTGTGGTCGAATACCGAATTCGGAGGCTGTACGACTTATACTTCCTAAGCTATTCGATATGCCACGCCCCCTTGCTAAATCCCCATAAAATTTTATCAGTGAAACGGCATGTGCAAATCGCGGTCGAATACTGAATTCCTAGGCTGTGTGACCTATATCTCCAAAGCTGTTCGATATCGCAAATCGAAAATTTGGGTTGTATGGGTGGTGCCACGCCCCCTTAACGGCGTGTGTAAATTGTGGTAGAATAGCGAATTCCATGGCTATGCGAACTATTATTCAAAACTATTCGAAATCTCAAATTTGGGTTCTGTGGGAGGTGCCACGCCCCCTCTTCCAACGCCCTTAAAATGTTATCAGTAAAACAGCACGTGTAAATTGTCGTCGAATACTAAATTCCGAGGCTGTGCGAATTATAATGCAAAAGCTATTCAAAATCTCAAATTTGGGTTGTATGGGTGGTGCCACGCCCCTGAACGGCGTGTGTAAATTAGTCGAATACCAAATTCCATGGCGGTGCGAACTATAGCTCAAAAACTATTCGATATCTCAAACTTGGGTTGTATAGAGGTGCCACTACCCCTTGTCCAACGCTGTCCGTACTACGACTTAAACCTGCGCATGAATCGAACAACCAATTTGGAAAGTTTCATTACGATCGGATGAACGGTGTAGAAATGTATTCAGGACACACAAACAGAGAAACAAACCAACAAACGTACATTCATTTTTATATATATATAGATTCTTCTACATTTTGATACCAAATTTGGATTAAGACCCGTAAAAATTTAGCCTGGCTATTCTGCGACTCAATATTAGGCGATTTCGTTTGCATGTTTGTTTATTACGCTTGTTATGTATAGGCCAATGGCCTGGTGGTTAGAGTAGTGAGTTTACAATCTGAATGTCGTGTGATCGGATCTCGCTGTGTTTGCTTTTTTTTTTTTTTTTTTTTAAATTTTAATCCAAGCTTATACTTAATTTAGTATAAAGCTGTATTAAAAAATTTTTTTATTATTTTGCAAATACTAGATTTGAAACCAAAGCTGGTGTTGACTTATGTGTAGTACAGAAAAGTTTTAATTTAAGTACAAGATTTCTAACCGTGTAATTATACCATTCGTCGTAAAACCAAACATCGTGTAAGATGTGCAAAAGCAACAACAAAATATTTTGATCGTCGTGCAAACAAACATCATGTGTTGTGGGCAAAATAATATTGAAAGCAACTACACATCACGGCTGCCGTGTTGTATTAGGTCTGTAACCGTACTCGATTCAAGTAACTTGAAGTTGCTTCAAAGCGTTTTTTACAAATTTTTTAAGCTCGAGAGAGCAGAATAACATCCAAAATGTTACTCTCTTTTCTATTACAATTACTTGAAGTTAGTACGGGAACAGACCTATTGAGTGAAGCTCTCGCTACAAAGCCAGGAAGCTTTGTTTGCTGTTTTATTGTGCTGTTGTTTAAATGTAGGCATCAAATAAAATGCGTGATTTTGTAATAATTTCCCGACCATGGTAAGCTATGATAATCTAAGTTATCATCAGGGTTCTAACTCATTTTATGGTTTTCCCCGCAGTGGTTCTCAAAATTCCCCGATTTTTCATCAAATTCCCCTCAAAAAAATTTTAATGAATGTACTTATAGACTTTTTTATTTGAATACTACAATAAATAATGTAAGGATTTTAAAAATTTTACAAAAACAATTCATTTTGATAAAAAAAATAACACACTGTAAAATTAAAAAAAAAATTACTTTAAAAAGGAAAATGTGTTTTCGAGTCGCGACTTCAAACTTTGAAGCTACAAAATGTTAATGGCCCGATTGCAAAGTATGTTAAGTGCGGTTTTAGGCAAACAATTTTAGAAAATTTAATTTATTTACATTTGATTATTGTTGTACAACTATTCACAAATATGTCAAAAACATTTATAAATCAATCCCGCTTGTAATACAGATTCTCTAGCGCTTAAAACCCGATGCGCCAAGGTACCTTTAACTAACCAGAGTAACTTTAAACGCGTTTTTTTTTCGAAACGTACGTTTTCAAAACAGACCGCACACTGCAAATAAACTAACGGACCGATTTAATTTTTTGTTAAATATCTATTTGTATTGTAACCCTACACATCTTTTACAAAAGTAAGCGTCTTTGTTGTGAATTTGTCAATATATTGTCAACAATATGGTAAAAAATATTGTACATTTTACAACTTTTTCTACGCTTCAAAATTTTCTTTATTTTAAAGGTTCAATTCATCTTTTTTTTCAGACGATTTGGAGCCGAGCTATGGGATGTTCCGATTTTCACTTACTTTTAAGCACACTTACCTCAGCGCAATCTTTATATGTAAACAATATATCGTCGCTGCGCATACAAAAATGGTTGTCTTTTTCAGCAACTTTTAAGGAGAGCAAAATAACTTATTTATTTCGGAGCATTTCTACTACTGCGAGCACATAGCTGTTTTGATCACTTCTTAACCCAAAGAAATCTAAAAAACGCAAATTCAGAAATATGGGCGATAGAAAGTGTTAACAAAATATGCAATAAAACAAAAATTTACAAAAATCACATAACCATTTTTGTAGGCGCAGCGACGATATGTTAATAAAATTTTACGAAGACTGATGATGTTAAATTAACATGCAAATTAATTTTTTTGTATATATATACAAAGTATACCTTTTTTAGAAAACTTTTTCTAAAATATGCTTTAATTTGAACCGCTTTTGCCAAAAAACTTTTTTAAGTCAACTTTGCACATTTCTGATGTTATTGAAATGCAAATTGAATTTTTTAAACTGTGCAATACCTTCCAAGGTTATGAACGAAAATGCATTCAAAATTAAACAAAACTGGTTTATCAAAAATTAATTTTGCAACAATTAATTTTGTAAGAAGAACATTGTATCAAAAAAAGTGAAGATAAAATCAAATTCCCCGCAAATTTTAGATAAAATGTTAAATTCCCAAAAAAAAATAATTAAAAACGATATGAATTATTAAATTTCCCGCATATTTGAGCCCATTCACTGATTCCCCGATCGACATGAAATTCTCCGTAAATCGGGAAATACCCCACTGGCATACCTGATTATCAAATGAATAAAAAAAAAATTATCAAATTCGGATCAGCGGTTACCGAGCTTATTTTGAATCAAATTTCGTGGGTCTCCTTTTATATAATAGTTTAGATATAGATATTCATTAACTTTATGGTACTCCATGAATTTTAATACTACAGTTTTATAAAAAAAAAACTTCAAGTCTAAAGGTTTAAATGTCACAAAAAGTGCCGGTTTAAACTTTTTGGGCTTAGTTTTTTTTTAATTCATGCATTTTTAATTTTTTTGAAATAAACCAAGAGTTCAAAAAACAAAGTTTCGCGATGTGTACGCAAAAAATGTGAATTGTATATAATAAATAACAAGGTCATATAGAAAAAACTTTTAATTGTAAAAATATAAATTTTTAAAGCTTTGGGGTTTGCTTTTTTAAAACAAAAGATTTAAACTCGTGAACATTCCGCAAGTAACCCGTGAGTAATTTTGTAAATAAACATGTAAAACAATAAGCCAAAACAGTAAAAACTAAAATCCAATTGCTTGTGTGATGGTAGTAGAGTTCAAAACTTATATTGCATTCAAGATTTATAAAGTTTTGCACAAAAATATGTACAGTAATTTTCAGCCTTGTGATTACCTTAACAACTTTCTTGCCAAAGTAGAGATATTTTTTATTATGCAAAAAAATGGAACTTTATTTTGATGAACCTATATCAAACTTTGTACGCGTCCTTATTTTTATTTATTTATTTATTTGCTTATTAAATCTTTTATAGCAAATTAAAATTCTAGAACAAGATACAGCGTACAATTCAAAAATAATATATATAACTTTGATTAAAATTAAGTATTATTAACAACTTAAATAGTTGTTAATTGGAAAATAATGCTAACATATTAAAAAAAGCTAAGTAAAAACGATAATATTAGACAGCACAGCAGGTTGCGTTTTCAAGACAAACAAGGTCAAGTAAGCAACATTACAAATATCGCGTTATCAAGACAAACAACTCGTGTGACAAACAAGGTCTCATACCCAATAAAACACCACTCCAATAAGTGCATATATACTATGTATCGTTCTGTGTTCCTGAAGCCGGTGGAATCCTGGCTTGACAGGGTGGTTACTCGACAAACTAGGTCAACTTCAGCGAACCAATTTTCGTAAAACAAAGAAAACTAGTTGCGAACGCAGGCATCAAGACAAACTAGGTCTTATCGGCCACTCATATTAATATATTACAAATTGATCTAACCAAGTGTTTCAAGAGGTAAAAACCAAGACACCACGGTACCGCCGACAAAAGTAGACATATTCATCATGAAGATATAAGGCAATTGAAGATCCACAGATTTAGGTTCATTCAGATTATTAAGATGTACTTACACCATAATTTATCCATTTCAGTCTTAGGTTTAGTGGCATAAGTTCGGGTATTATGGAACCTCTATTTTTTGGCGCTCTTCGAAAAAGTGTTAGCAAAAATTTAAGAGTATGGATTTCAATTTTATTTCTGATCGATTGTCCAACTGATTATTTTGCAAAAACTAAACTTTCTTCATATTAAAAAGAGTTAAGAAAAATCTAAAGCACCACAAAGAGCTTCGCTTAGAAAATTGGAGGGTAAAAAGGAACCCCTCAGATAGGTAATGTGGAATACTAGTTTGATTCCCATTTCATTGTTTTTATCTCGTTCCATGGCTTGCTTCATGCTTTCTAGATCCCATTTTCGATATTATTTCTTACTAGTATTCCCCGGTAGACGTTGTTCTGCCACAGACCGCCTTACTGCCATATACGAAAATGTCAAGAAATGCCAAATATAGTCACCATTTTCAGTATAGCTGCCGAAAATAGCCATATGAACTAAATTACCAAATTTTACTCTAAAACGATCAAACCGTGCGAAATATAGCATTTTTGTTGTTTTGTAAGTGGTAAAAAGGGGTGCGGCAAAATTATTTCCCTTAAACCAACTCGCACTCGAAAAAAATCGAGTGCCAAAATTTCAGCTCAATATAGCTTAAACTTGGCTTCACTTCACGCTGATCCCTGAAAAGTGAGTTTAACTAAAATGAGACAGGCCCATTTTTAGTGCACTTGCCGAGAGTAACCATATGAACTAAATTACAAAATGTTTGTCAAATACGACCAAAACAGTTGAAATTTTAGTACAGTTGCTGACAGTAAAAATATAAGCGAAGCTAAAATTTTAGCTCAATCTACTCGATAGTGGTCGATTTTAATGATTTCCCAAAAAATGGAAGTGGCTATATAGCGATTACGCCCATTTTTCGTACAGTTGCTGACAGTAACCATACAAACCAAATTACCAAATTTAAGTCTTATACGATCAAAACCGTATTAAATAAAGCATTTTCTATGGTTTAGGGGTGGTAAAAGGGGGCGTGGACAAGCATTTTTAGTACAGTTACCGATAGTAGCCATACAAACTAAATTATCAAATTTAAGCCTAATACGATAAAAAACGTCCGAAATATAGCATTTTTATTGATTTGTGGGCGGTGAAAGTGGGCGTGAAAACATTTATATAGAGTGACCACCTTTTGGAGCACCTACACAGCAAGTTTTACTATTAAAATGGGTAGAACTCCGGAATTGCCATGATTTCGAAAAAGCGCGCGTATATATATTGTGACCACGCTCATTTTTTGTACAGTTACCGACAGTAACCAACTGGACAAAATTGCTAAATTTTATTTTCTTACGATCAAAACCGTCTGAAATAAACCCTTTTTTGTTTGTATGGGAGGTACCACGCCACCTTGTCCAATCGTTAACAAACCTCACAGGAAAACTCTCAAGATGTGGCTTCATTTTACTTGAAAATTTCATAAATAGCGGTTCAGCGGTCTTGGAGTCCTTACGTGATATAGCCACATACCCGCATACCCACATACATACATCTATTTTTATATATATAGATTTAAAACCTATATAAACTCTCAATATTTAGAACAAAATACTTGTTTGAATCTACGTACAAAAAAATTTTGACTTTTCATTCATACGCCAACTAACGGTATCAGGGCCGTAGCCAAGGTGGAGTTTTCGGGGTTCAAACCCACCATAGGGTTGAAATTTTAATAATAATTAATGCATTTAAATAATTATTTCATTGAATAACTTTAAAATGTTCTAAAAAACTTAACAAATCATATACTAAAGTTGCGTTTCCGTGTAAAAGTCTTTGTTATGAGTTAAATCGTGTAAACAACAATAGTGAAAACCATTGCATCGTGATTTATCAAACGTGATACATTAAAAATTACTATCACTATTGTTTTCACTACCCTTGACCTGGGCAGTTGTAGATGATGGTAGTATGATAACAGTAAATCCTGCAGGAATGACATACACATGTATACTGAAAAACTATTGCAATTCAAACCGTCTAGAAAGATTTTAAAGTTTACTTCAGCCAACAACTGATTTTATTTTTCAATGGAGCGGTACTCGAAAATTTAAATTTCAGAATCCATGGTATTGTGGCTGGAGTTTGCTTACTCCAAAAATGCAAATGGAGCTTATTGTAAGTTCTGCACTTTCTTTATCACTGCTTATGGCGGTACTGCATCATAGCCTCTTTGTAATTTACGGCACTAAACAAGTTTTTATTAAATACATCCTTTTGCCCTTTCATTGTAACACTTTTATAGTCAAGAGTTCTTAAGCAATTAACTTTCAAATTTAAGATATGAGTCTAAACCTGGTTTAATTTTCGAGGAATTTTTGAAGTTAGTCATGAGTTCTAAAAAGTTGACTTACATTTTTCAGACCCTCGGAAAAGTGTTAAGGCAATCGTTTAAGTAATATTGTGAATTTTTAGGTCTTAAGACTAATGAAGTTTATGTAAAATCTTTTCTGTCTCTAAAATTTTATTAATTTGAGATAAATGCGAAATCGTTCTCATTCCTAAAATTTCTTAAAACATGCCTCCGCAATTCAATGGGCGAGATCCATTTGAACGGATGTGCATTTTTTAACATACACAGTGATAGCACAGTAACAGAGCAGAACGTGTTGGTAGAATTTGCAAAAAAAAATACTTATTTTTTGATATTTCTTTATTGTATTTTCAGTCAAAAAATTTCAAAATTCAAATAAATTCATTTTTATTTTTTGTTTTCAAATTGTTTTCAGGAGGTGTTAATTTTATAATTAATATTTTAACTTTAATATTTATACATTTTAGAAATTCTTGCCATGAAGGCAAGCGCTCAAAACTATTTTAATGATATCTTGAAAGTGAGGATCGCATTAGAAATAATGAAAATATTTAAATTTTTATGAAAATTAATGAAAAAAAAAAATCGAAAAAAGGCACGAAAAATAGTATCTCACCGGGAAAAAAGAATCAATTGTGTATGAAAAAAATTATTTTTAACATTGTGATGTCCTACAAAAAGTAGTACATTCTTTTCTGCCTTCCACTTGAATCACTGTTGAAATCGATTCTTTTATTCGCTTATAAAATGGATTCTTTTTAATGAAAAAAGTATGAATTTTTTTAATATGAGAAAAGTATGAATCGCTAAGAAGCCCTTTTGGAATAGATATACATGAATGAATTCCATAATGCATAGGTTTGTATGGCAGAATTGAAAATCTTTTATTCTTTTTTAAATAATTAATAAAATATTATATTATAGTAATTCAAATTAATAATTATTAGGTAATTTGAAAGAATAAATAATATTTAGACAGGCGAGATTTAGATTATAATAATACCACATTTACTGCAAAAATATTGATGTTATGATGTAGGTTGTTCTTTCCGATTTGCTCTGAATGTATCCTTAAAGTATTTACATTTTGACTTGCGTATAGCTTCCTTCATATCTTTTTGGGACTGATCCTGGTCGTATCCTTCCTTGCAAATGCACTCTGCATTTAAAAAAAACATTAAGAAATTTTTTAAACAAGTAAAGAGCAATGGTTTTTCATAACTTACCAAACTTTTGTTTGTTCCTCAGGGCAGTCATCATGGACCGGTTTTGTTTTTACTATTCATTAATGATCTTCCTTCGGTAATAAAACACTGTAACGTCTTAATGTACGCTGACGACGTGAAACTTTTTCTTTGTTACAAATCACCCGAAGAACGACATCTTTTACAATCTGATCTAAATAGACTTGTGGACTGGTGTAGCTTAAATATATTAAATCTCAACTTAAAAAAATGTAAGCAAATGACATTCTCGCCAAGATCTGCTAGTTACATAAATTACACTATAAATAACACTAACTTAGAAATAGTTTCCAGTTTTCTCGATCTTGGTGTTATTGTGGATTCAAAACTTCGCTTCAATCTCCACGTTAATATGGTGATAAATAAGGCAAGAGGAGTCCTTGGTTTCATTAAAAGATGGGCTAAAGAATTCAGTGATCCCTTTACTACTAAATTATTATATACCTCTCTCGTAAGGCCAATTCTTGAATATGCATCAGTTGTATGGAACCCACAATATAATGTCTACATCGACGCCATAGAATCCGTTCAAAAACAGTTTTTACTTTTTGCTTTACGTCATAGTCGTTGGAACCCCAATATTATGCTTCCATCGTATGAAATACGCCTTAAAATTATTTTACTACAATACCTTCCCTAAGAAGCAGAAGAATGATGCTTAATGTCATGTTTCTGTATAAATTACTTCGTGGCGAGATTAATTCGGAATATCTCATCTCAGCTCTAAATTTTAACATCCCAAGGAGAGGAACTAGACATTTTCTGTTTTTCAAGTTGAGTCAGTGCAGTTCTAATTACGCTCTTCATGAACCTTTACGATGTATGTGCAGTGATTTCAATGATAACTTCAACATGATTAATTTTTCTGATTCGGTAGACGTCTTAAAACGGAAAATTATATTACATTTAAATAATTAAATCAATTTAACTTCATCCTATTATACCTAACGCAGTTTTATAACAATATAATATTGGTAATTGAGATTGTTCTGTTTCTCTTTTTTGTTTCGATATTATGTTTTATAAAGTAAGCACCATCAAATATGAATCGTTTTTAAAACTTACTTTTTAATTATTCAATAATTTAATTTTTAATCGAATTGGGATTAACGTGCTCACGTGGTTTTCTGATTTGAAATTAGACTGAACTCACACTATCACCTGGATTGGTGTGCCAGAGTATATCTCTTTTCCATACAAGTTTATGCCTGCGTTGGCCCAAATGCATATCCAACTAATTGGGATTTTGATTTGGCGGATATGAGATTTATCTCATATCCACGTTGGTCCTTGGGTTGGACAATGGCCGCAAACCAGTTAAAATGAGTTTAGTGTTTTTGATTGTTTTTCGGGTACCTTAAATTTATTTACTTATTTATTTACATATATAGTCAAATGAAATATTCTTAAATGACTAAGATACTGACTAAATAATATTTTTTAACAGATTTTTAAATGCCTGTTTAGAAGATGTAAAATCCAAAATGCACTTATATGACAAAATATTTAATTCATATAAAGCTCTATTAATTGGTGAGTTATAAGCATAATTTGTACGGTAAGTGCTTAAATAAAATAAATCTGAGTGTCTAAGAGATCTTTGAGGAACATTAAAGTTAATTAACTGCAAAAGAGATGGGCAATCTACAGTTGCCACAACAATATCATAAATAAACAATAATGACAATAATGTCCTCCTATCACAGAGAGAGCTTAAGCCTAACAGTTTTCTTCTGGCATCATATGAAGGCATAGGCTCATCAAAATTAATGTGACGCAGAGCGAAACTTAAAAATGATTTTTGTACTCGTTCCAAGCGATTTATATGAGAGGCATAATACGGCCTCCAAATAAATACCGCATATTCCAGTTTCACTCTTACGAATGAAGTGTATAAGGACTTAACTGTATAGGGATCCCAAAAACTTTTACTATTTCTTCGAATAAAAGCCAACATAGCATAAGCTTTGGGTATTATAAAATCCAGATGGGCCGCAAACAAAAATTTGGAATCAAAAATCACACCCAAATCTTTAATTTCATTCAACCGACTTAACGAAAAATTATCAATAACATAAGATGATATTAAAGGGTTTTCTGATTTAGAGTAAGTTACCACAGCACATTTACCTAGATTAAGATATAATCGATTTTTAATATATCATTCATTAATTTCATTTAAATCTACTTGAAATAAATCAGAATCTACAGAACTAACAACTCTCTTAAAAATTTTTAAATCATCTGCAAACAAAAGACAGTTTGAAAATTTGATTTTTTCAGTTATATCATTAATAAATAGTAAAAATAGTATCGGCCCTAGTATACTACCTTGGGGCACTCCCGAAGACGCTATAAATGCATTAGAAATAGTATTCTCTAATCGAACATAAGACAATCTATTATTGAGATAAGATTTAAACCAGTTTAATAAACTAGAGTGAAAACCCAACATGCTTAGCTTACTAATCAATATTGAATGTGAGACTTTATCAAAAGCCTTCGAGAAGTCTGTATATATAGCATCAACTTGATTTCCGTTTATAAATGCAGAATTACAAAAGTGAGAAAATAAAGCAAGGTTAGTAACTGTAGAACGACCCGATAAAAATCCATGTTGAAATGGTGAAATTATACTTTTAATCGAAAAAATAATCTTATTTTTTACAACGCTTTCAAATAGCTTGCTTACTGCCGAAAGTTTTGTGATAGGTCTATAATTCTCAATATTATTCTTATTTCCTGACTTCAAAATAGGTGTTATGAAAGACACCTTCCAATCATTAATAAAATTACCAGACTGAAGTGACCTATTAAATATGAGCTGAAGTGGTTTAGTTACTGAAAAAGAACACTTTTTTAATAAGGTTGCAGATAAGCTATCAGAAACCAACTTGTTTGATTCTTTTAAACTTGTAATACCTACACTAATATCCTCCTGAGTCAGATATATACTGCCTATACTAAGGGAGTTGAACATATTTACATCATCGATAACAAAATCAGAGCACTTCTCAAAATTTGACTGAAAGAATTCAGCAAAAAGATTCACTGTGTCTAAAAGACTATTAGAATTTTTTATCTTTCAAGAACATTGAAACTGGAATATTAGAGCTTGATCTTTTTGAGTTAATGTAACGCCAAAAATTTTTTGGATTTACTTTAATTTCCGTTCGAGACATAATTCGAGACATAATTTAAGTAGAGATATTTATTTAGAAAATTGAACTCCCTCATATAATGCCAGTATCTCATAAAATAATTAACACTCCTAGACGAAGCATACAATTTATAAAACTTATTCCTTAAATTCTTCAATTTCTGTAGTCCTGGTGTAAACCATGGAATCTTAAACTTTTTACTTTTTAAACAAGGAATATGTTTACTACAAATATTAAACATAGTATTTTTAAACAAATGAAAGCACTCTTCGACATATTTTGCATTTAGTTCAAAATCCCAATCAATACAACTCAATAGATTATTAATTAAGTTAAAATCACCAGACTTATAGTTAAAATTAAAATCAGAACTGTTAGACAGATTACTAGAATGAAAAGTGTAGAATTCAAGCTCAATAACTAGGGGGATATGGTGGATATCCGATCTAGATAAAGGAAAAATTGATTCATTAACCTTACAATTTAAGTTATTACTTATAAAAACTAAATCGAGCAACCTACTTAAATTATTAATGCAGCCATTAATTTTTTTCAAATCAATATCTAATAAACTATCAACTACATATACTTCAACGTCATTATGAATATTTGAAGGAGTTAAAAATGATTTATCAGGTCCAAGTTTCCAAACTACTCTAGACAGGTTGAAATCGCCAAGAACACATAAGTGATTGTCCTCCAACATATCGTTTGCTACTTTAAGAATGTTATTCACATAAGCTTTGTAAATATTATAACTGCTATTCGGTGGAATATATGATGCACATATAAATAAGGCTCCAGATGATCCAGAAATTTTTACAGTCAGCTGATCCAGTATCGTATCAAAGCTAAATAAGGTAATAGCAGTTGCATGTATACTTCGCTTAATCGCAATTAAAACTCCACCTCCACGATTTAAATTAGTTTTTGCATGATCTCGATCTTTACGATACACCTGATACATGCTTAAATTAAAAAGCTCTTCATCAAAAAATTTACGTTTAACCATGTCTCAGTGATAACGATAACATCATAGTCTGACTGAGAAGTAGCAGCAAAAAAATCATCTGTCTTAGTGCGCAAACCAGAAGCATTTTGTTAAAATATCTTGCAAATTTGTTGTTGATTTGTATGTTCAGCAACTAACTTACTGCCTGAGTGTCTCTTTTTGCGGGAAAAAAATCAAACGGACGAACTCTAACATCAGCTGGCCAGAGTGAAGAGGAGAATACATCATTAAATACCGAAGAAGAAACTCCCAATTTGAAAGTAACTCTTCTCAAAGAATTTACATCTACACCTCTCTTTACAAGCTTTGAGCATATTAATTGGTGCTTTTGGGCTCGAGAGTGCTTAACAACAAAATCCACAATATTTTCTTCTGACACTGAAGGCAAAAAGACGACAAATGAAGCCAGCGCATGGTATCAGCAACAGCAAGTTCCGAACTTTGACATTACCCAATAATGCCATTTTCATTTCTAACTTTTCTATGATTCACCTGACTCCAGTCATGCTCAATCTGTTTAAGAGAGCCATCAGATGCTTGCACATTAACGCCCCCAGCATCAACAAACAAAGGGCGATCAGCAGGGAGGTGATTCGAGACAACAGCAGCATACGATCGGCGATTAACACCTGCAGGTAGCAAGACACCACCATCATAACCAGATTAGGAGACGGCAAGTTAACTTGAGAAGAAACACAATCAGCAGACAGGCAAAGAATACTTGGTGATGCATGAGCGCAGGCGCGGGAACGAGTAAGCCTACCGCTATCAGTGAGAGGCACTGAAGATAAACATGAACTTTGTTTTTTCTTTCTTTTTGGCGAAGCACAAACCAGCAATGAGTCACTAACAATTTGCTTAGCATCTTTTGAGAAATCCTCAAATTTAGCTTTTAGCTCTTTTACTTCAGAGTTCAAGTTTAAGAGAATACTTAATATTGAATCACCAGCCAGTACACATTTCGAGCATTTATAACCAATGCTTGCACATTCAATAAGTTTATTTAAAACAATTTCATTGTCAACTTCAATGCAACTAGCATGATGCTTTTTAGCACAGAAAACACACGAAATTGATTTATTGCAATCAATTTTCAGCGAACAAATTTCACAGAACGGCTCTAGTGGCATTATCACGTCTATGCTTAAAGACGAACGCAACTGAATAGTAATTGATAATTACTATTATTTAATTCGATGTTGCTTATTTATAAAGAATCAAGTATACTTAAATACGCGTTTATGTATATTCAATTTTTAAATTCCGCTGAAAAGCCATCCTATTCCTAATTGCCAATAGGGGGTATGTTTTAGTTCGTAGGTGCATTCTGTCTGTCCCGGCTGATTCGGGCAGATTTTAGAATGTGGATCGTGCATGCGTATAGGACGGGTATACGTATCTTTGGAAGATTTCATACCTCCGGGCGAATCAAAAAAAAAAAAAAAAACAATACATTATTAAAATTTTCGAGTTTTGAAGCAGTTTGTTCCTTCAACGCTGACAAATCAAACAGAAAGTAAAATTTTTAAGAAACGCGTGAAAGGAAAACAATAAAACAATCGTTTTTCAAAAATATCTGATAAAAACAAAAACATCAACAACAAACAGAAAATACAAATCATAACAGATTGATTCTTTTTTCTCTTATAGCAGAATTTGTTTCAGAATCAATTCGTTTTTCACTTACCATAAAAGCAAGCAAGGAATCTAACAACATTTACTTTATTAGAAATTGTTATATACTTCATAATCGATTCCTGCATCAATAAAAACGAAGCAATAAATTTTTTGTTTATTGATTCCAATTCATAGGTTTTGCTTTAAATTTATATATTCTTTGGAATACATTCTAAAATGCATCACAAGTATCCATTCAATTCCTGATTTTTTTACGAATTAATTCTCATTTTCCCGGTGGGATTGTCTCTGATGCTATTGCAATACTTGAAAATTTTTTGATAAAGATAGGAAAAGCTTTTTCCGACCTTTAATATCTGACATTTTATTTTTTTTTTACTTCTATTCTACCGGTCAATATATTTACGAAAAACATGTTTTTTTTAGGTTTTGCAAAATGTTTTAGCTCACTGGCGGATATCTTAACAGCCAAAATGTTTTTGGGAATCGTTATAAAATGGACCAAGGTTAATTTTAAGAGCGATATAAATTAACTTTTTTCTAATGTAAGTCGAAGCACATAAATGTATTTACTTACATAGATAATATATAAAAAACTTAACTTGAAAACGAAATGAAAACAATTTGTTTATGTTAATTTTTTAATTTTGAATAAAAAAATGTTCATCGCAACCCCCATTGGTAAATCCTGGCTAAGCATTCCGCTAATATTTTTCTGAAATATATGCATACAACAGGTGGAGTGGCCAAATTTTGTAGATTTTGTTTGCGAGATAGATGGGGTTCAACATTAGCCTCACAAAATTTTTTTTTTATTTCTTCCAAAACTTTCAACGCCGTTTACTTAAAATTATTTTCTTTTAACCTGGTTGACAGTAAAACTAAGACAGTTTTCGTCCGATCGATTTGATTCAAAATGGATTTTGTAAAGAAATCGTTATTCTTTCGACGGACATTGCCGTTATTTTACCTATTTCTTTTTTATGAATAATTTTCTTTTGAAAAATTAGCGAAAATTTAGATATTTTTGCAAATGGTCGCCATTTATTTCTAAATGATATTCTAAAAATCTCGTTCATCCTAATAACATATATTTTAAGAATCTTTTTCTTTTTTTTTTTCTTTAGATGATCCATTTGAACGAATTGCTGTCATTTCCATTCAGGCCAGATTCAAGAGGTGCCATTTTCAAAGGACGATTTTGCAGAAATATACCATTAGCTTTTTTAAGTACTTATTAATATACTAAAGCCCGTACGATACTTCATTGTTTTCTCCAATTTCAAAATCTGAAAACAAGTGGCGCGTGGGCTAGACAGATATATATTATTGGAAAAGGATGAAAACATACATCATGCCAATTTTTACATCTCCGCAACGTTACTTAACGACGAACGAATTGAGAAAACATCAAAAAAATGCATTGAAAATGCTGTCCGTCGCACATTTTTTTGTCCAATTCGTACAATATGCATATACACTCACACTTCTTGAATGAAACGATTTCATTTTATAAAATAAACAAAAAAACACCTTAAAATCTGTTAATAGAGAATGTAATGAGAATAAACCAAAAAATAATTTATGTTAGAAAATGTAATTGTAATACATATAAATTACCTTTCATGGGGTGCTAAGACGTACCTGTGGCGCTTAGCCTAATTTTGCAATCACAGTTATCTCTACTATTATATACAATTGAATTACAAATTTTTTGTTGAGAAGAAACTCCAAAAAAACTGAGCCGACTTTTATGAAATAAGTTTAAAATTATTATATTTCCTGCAGCGTAATAATGTAATATTACATTAATACTGTACATAAATGCTTGTAAATATTTTAATTTTCTACCAATGAATTGTCAAATTGTTGCACATTGTAGAAAAGAGTCAGACTAAAATTTAGACAAAATAAAACCAAATGATTTAAGATACTTTCATATACAAAACAAAAAAATTATGATTGAAATTAATTAATAAGAAGCCAAAGAATGGATTGATAAGCTTCATTTTATTTTTAAATCAACCAAAAGTGGGTCTCAAGTAAAAAAATGACTCAAATATGCACAAAAATGCAATGCGGGGGACGCCAAAATCGGTTCAGACCAAAAAAGTATACCAATCAAATGAATTATTTGTAGCTATTAAATTTTAGTACCGGAATTGGTGGTCAGATTTTTCCTATAAAAATCGGTTGAATCTAACATGTATTCACTTTATTTATTTGACTAGAATACAATGACTTTTTAGCTAAAATAGTTTAAATACTTTAATTAAATAGTTTAAAAAATATATCGCTCATTTCATGCATACCGTCACAACTCAAAATTTGTTTTTTTTAAGTTAAATATACAGATATATTTACTTTTTTATATTGCTCATTTCGTGCCAGACTGTCACAACTCAAAATTTGGGTTTTTTGAGTTAAATATACAGAAATATGCATTATTATCATATCTTTAATTTGAGTGAATTTCAGACCCATTTGCTGTTAATTGACGGTTTTACAGATACTTGTGCCTTTTTGACCTTTAACAATATCTTCATTTTTTTGTAGCAATAACGTTTCACTTCTATTTATACCTAAATTTATATTAAATTTCTGCATAATTTGCAAC
The DNA here is from genome assembly GCA_963920525.1 of Dichetophora obliterata. Taxonomy (NCBI): domain Eukaryota; kingdom Metazoa; phylum Arthropoda; class Insecta; order Diptera; family Sciomyzidae; genus Dichetophora; species Dichetophora obliterata. The sequence goes on along the minus strand of OY986435.1, from coordinate 147,775,535 downwards.
AACATCGACTTATTATACTGTGGTGTGATAAGTGTTGTGAATAGTGTAAAGAGAAGGTAAAACAAATATAAGTCTTATATATAAAAGCCAGACTAAAGCTTTCTTTATGTGATGGCTAAAAAGCCGATCTTTTATCCTATATTTCTAAAGCTGGATTTAAAGCTAATTAATTTTTTGGCTGAAAATCCGATCTTACCATACAATGAAAAGAATTCACATTTTGCTGTGCGTTGAATCATTATTTTTATTAATTTAAAGCTATTGCTATTTATAATAAAAATCAGTATTTTATAAAATTAAGTTTTCCCCGTATTCATCAAAACTCCGCCCAATTATTAATTCGGTGTGTTTACTTGGTGCACATTTAAATTTTGGTAAATTTGACAAAATTTATCGTGACCAATAAGAAAATTTTATTCAAATACAATTAATGAAAATGAAACAAGCGAGTTCAAAAACCTGGTCTTGAAAAAAAACAAGTCGTTGGCTTGCAGTGAAATTTAATACTTGCATTAATTCACAGAAGAATCAATACATTGCTGTACAAATAAAATAAAAAAAGAATTAGCTTAGCATGTTGAGTTAGAGATAGTTGCAGTGGTCGAAATGATTATAGAGCACTTAACGAAATGCTTAAGTATGCTCACTACACCCTTACCCTCAAGCGAAATGTTATTTTCAAAAGGAAATAAATTTCAAGATTGTGGAAGTATGATGAATACGTTGATTAAAATAAGTTTTTAAAGAATAATATTTATATGATCTTATAATAGGGAGATCTTCTTACTTACTTTCTTATTTTAGAATTTTAGGCAATTATTTGTTTAAATTTTTAAATTATAGAGTTTGATCAAGTGCTTAATATATGTATATTCTCATAAATATAGTAATATTTTAAATGATTAACTTAGTGTCTATTAATGTAATATTTGTTTTTAAATGAGATTATTTCTTTACAGTTTTTTTTAGCTATACATTAAAGGTTTTTGTATTTAATAATGTTATATGGCTTATAATGTGGGTTTATATAATTTCAATTGATTATTATGTTATTTTTTGGGTTTACTATTTATGTCTATAATGGAATTAACTCCATTTTTTGTATTACTCTAAAAGGGCCTTTATATGGGCTTTGATTTTTCGTTTTATTATATACTTTTATTAGTACTAAATAACCTATATTTGCTTCTAGCTTCTTCGTATATTCTTTGTTATTGTTTATAACTCCTTTTTTTTGCTGTATCTAATAATTTTCTGGCTTTACTTAAAGCAGTCTTTAAACGGAATCGTAGTTCATGTACATAATTTTCGAAATTATAAATTTTGTTATTTTTTTCTAAAACGTCATTTGGTAACCTCTACCACAAACTAGTTCAAATGGTGTGTAACCTGTGACTTCATATCCTATCAAATCATATCAACCATATCATATCAAATATAGTATCCATTTATCCTATTCGTTAACGTTTGCAAATGCTAATAGAAATTAATTTAGAACTCTGTGGTTTCGTTTATTGCGTCTAAAGTTTCATGGTGATAAGGTGAAGAATATGTTTGTTTAATTTTAAGTAGTTGACGTACATTCGTCATAAGTTCGTTTAAAAATTCGGTTCCTCTGTCTGATTTTAATATTTTGAAATGACCATATCTTAAAATGCATTGTTTTACTAGTGTTTTTGCTGTTGTATGTGCGTATTTTGCAGTCATTGGGTGTACAATGATAAATTTTGTTAGATCACATTGCATAGTTAGAATGTATCTGAAATCGTTTGAAATTCTTAGGGGCCTACAGTAGCCTACAGGGGGCCTAAAGCTGTTATAAGGCGATGTTGTATGAGTCATTTGTTCTTTTGTTTGTGTTGTTTGTTTATTTTTCGAGCATATGTCACAGTTCGAAATAAATCGTTTCACCATTTTGTTCATGTTTTTCAACAGGTTTTAGTTTTAAAGTAGTTTTTCTAACTCCTAGGTGACCTCCATGCGTTGCATTATGGAATTCGTCAATAAGTTTATATTTCTATGTATCTTTTGTTCTTCTCGTAGAGGGCTTATAAATAAATATTTTTAGTTGAGGCGTTTTACGTTTTTGAATGCCTCTTTTGTATACTTTTTGAAAATATCATCATCGGCAGCAATTGCAATCTCTTTGATGTTTAATTTACCTAACTTAAATGACAGTTTCTTCAGAATCGAATCTAGTTTAGCTGAATCTTCGCTGTATCCGAGCACATTATTTTTACATACATTGGCCATTTGTATTTTTCTGTTTGGATTGTGATTTCTTCAGGGATGAATTGAGATTCGCTAAATTATCGTCACAGCCTACGTGCACATAATCTTTATGGATATTTATCTTCCATTTATCTATATCATTGTTGATATTAAATTTTAATTTACGTACATGTTTAACTTAAGTAATAAAGGTGCATTCTTATATTTGAAGATGATCAGACTTCTGGGGAGATATACATTCAACTTTATTATTTATATTAGCCTCTTTATTGGTTTTTGTAGTTATATTATCTTTTTTGTTGGGCATTCCTCTTGTAATTATTAGTGATTTCTATGCTATTTCATCTTTTTCAATTGGTATCATTGTTTTGAGAGTGTCAGAATCTACCTTTATTCTTGATAATGCATCTGCATTTGTGTTCAATTTTCCTTTTTTATATATTATTTCAAAATCATAGTCACTAAGATCAAGCCTAATTCTAGTCATTTTCGAAGATAGATTTTTGTGAGTGAATAGTGATATCAGAGGCCTGTGGTCTGTTACCACAATGAATATTTTTCCATAAAGGTATGACCGAAAAAAATTAATTGCTCAATGAATAGCCAGGAGTTCTTTTTCAATTACCGGTTTGTTGAGGTCATTTTTTTGTAGCGATTAACTGGAGTTTGAGATGGGTAAATCATTCCCTATACTGTCTTGTGCTAGAATTGCGCCGAATGCATAATTTGATGCATCCGTGGTAAGTATAAAGTGTTTATCAAAATTTGGGTATGGTTAGATATGTGGGCTGAGTAGTTTGTCTCTCAGTTTATCAAAAGCATATTGGCAATCTGGTGTCCATTCAAATTTGGTATTTTTCTTGAGCAGTGCGCTTAAATGTCTTGCAATATCCACGAAATCAGCTATGAATCTTCTGTAGTAGTTGCAAAAGGCTACAAATCTTCTGACTTCATCTACGTTTTTGGGTGTTGGGTAGTTTTTAATCACTTCAAATTTGGAAGTGTCGGTTCTTACTCCTTCACTTGTTATTAAGTGTCCTAAATACACGACTTCTGGTTGGAAGAAAAACCATTTATCAGGGTTTAGTTTTAGATTGTATTGTTGTCACCTATCTAGTACTTTAATCAGATTTTTGTTATGATGCTCAAGGATGCATCCGAAAATGATAATGTCATCTACGTATGGCAATACTTCAAGTTCAAGGCCTTATAAAGCTATTGTTAACATTCGTTGAAAACTATTGGATGCAATTTTTAATCCAAAAGGAAATCTTTTGAATTGGTTGTAATCATTTGGTGTCGAAAAGGCTATTAGTGGTCTAGAATTCTTATCAAGTTCAATTTGGTGAAATGAGCTGGTCATGTCCAATGTGGAAAACCATTTTGATCTTCCTAGTTTGTCTAAAATGTCTTCAACTCTTGTAAGCGGGAATCTGTCGTAAATAATCTTGTCATTGACTTTCCTGAAATCAACTACGACTCTCCATTTATTTTTGTCATTTGTGTTTTTCTTTGGAACTAGTAATAAGGGAGCATTGTAAGGGCTTCTGGAGTTTTCAACTATATTCTCATTTAACATATTTTGTACTTGTTCGTTAATTTTTTGTACTTGTCTATAGTTTTTTTGTATACAGGTGTGTTATCTGTTAAATAAATGTTTTGTGTGTAAAAATTATTTACTGTCAATGGTTCGTCGTCTAGATGGAATACATTTTTGTATTTTTCGAAAATGTTGATTAATTTAGTTTTTGCATTATCATCTGTAGATGTCAGTTAATCTTAACAAGTATTTTGTTTTAACGATTTTTATTGTTGTTTTGTTTTGTATATGAACTTATGTTGTAATGCTTTAATGGTTCAGATTCTACGATTAAGTTTTTTACAGTTACTTCAGAATTATTAGTGTTTAGGATTTTGATAAATCTTAATGTAGGATTTTGATAAATAGGATTTATAAAAGATATATTTCGCATTAAATCGAAATCTAACAACTCTAACCCCCTGGTTGTAATAAAATACTTCTCTCGCTATGATCGAAATCGCGTTTTGAAGGCATTTGGGCCATACCGAAGGCAACATAAATCTGCAGTTAATTTAAGAAATGCTGGCTTTGAATGTGATAACAATATCTTCATTCACGAAAGCCTTGATCCTGAGAGCCGGAAGCTACTACAAGCTGCAATTGTTTATAAACGGCAAAAGAGCATTTATAATGCTTATACATTTCGAGGTTCTGTCTACATTAGGATGGAAAAGAACGCAGATGGCATCCTCATCAGCAGTTTCGAAAATCTGCAAAATGTTATCGAAGGTTTTTCATCAAACAGTATTGGGTCTTGAATTTAAACTTAGATTGCTTTTTTATTTATATTGTTATAATTATATATTTTTTATGTCGATTTATATTCAATAGCTTTCTACAAGATTTCTATCTCTTCTACTTGATCTGTCTATTTTTCAACTTGCCTAAAACGTTCTCTCCTGTTCTTTATCCTTGGGTTTGGCTCTAGTCATTCGTTTAATGGTGATAGTGAAAACAAAAAAAAATTATGATTCAGATTTTGTGCAGGCAGCATAGGGGCTTTAATGTAGTGCATTTCAATGCACGCAGTTTAAATATGGCAAAACTTGACTACATAAGATATATCTTTGAAGACTCTTCGGTAGACATAGTATGCATTTCTGAAACGTGGCTATGTGATGACATAAATCAAGCAATCTGCAATATAAAAAATTTTAAGCTGTTTCGAAATGATCGATTTGACAAAAAGGTGGGGGAGTTGCAGTTTAATGTAAAAATAATTTAAAATCTGAACTTGTAAGTAAGTCGACTGGTTCAGGTATTGAGTTCTTAAATATCTGTATATCTGATCAAAATACTAAAATGCTTCTGTCATGTGTCTATAACCCAAATAAATGTCACCCTGTTGATCCATTGTTTTCTGTATTGTCCAACTGTTTTCTAGATTATGATTTAATGTTATTGTGTGGAGACTTCAATATCAATATTATCTCGAACAACCTTCCAAAACATACGTTATATGACAAAATATCGTCGTTAGGATTATCAATAGTGAATGAAAGTCTACCCACGCGATTTGCTGACAATACAAACCCAAGTCTTTTGGACTACTTTATTATTTCTGACTGTTCTGCTGTGTTATTATTTGACCAATTGTACTTCATTTCTGATCACGACTTAATTTTTTGTTCGTTAAATATCAACTTTTCTCGTAATATTATGTCTAATACAATCTCATATCGTGATTTTAAATCTATTGATTGCACGTCTCTGTTAAATGATATATCAATCACCCCCTTTAATAATTGCTGGCTTCATCTCAATATTAATGATAAACTTAGATCACTTATGGATCCAATAAAATATTTATTTGATAAACATGTCCCCCTGCGTTCGATAAATATCAAGAATACATCTTGTCCTTGGTTTTCCCAAAATGTTTTAAATGCCTTAAAAAAAGGAACAAGCTTCGAACAATATGGAGAAAAAAATCCCACCTCATCCAACTGGAATATCTATAGAACTGCTAGAAATGAGTCCGTTCTTGTTACTAGACAACCCAAATCACGTTATTACTCGGCAAAACTAAAACTATCGCTCCCAACCAAAACACTTTGGGAAAACATTAAAAAACTTGGAGTATGCAATAAAGATACCACTAAATGCAATATAAATCCTGAAACTCTCAATAATTTTTTTGTTGGTGCTGTTGATAACTCAAGTAGTACTATACCCCCCTATTGTTATATGACCACGCAACAATCTTTTAAGTTCACACCAATAAATGAATTTGATGTTGGCAAGTGTGTAATGCAAGTTTACAAGCCACTGTCAAAAGTATGTGAGAAGCTCATGGCTCAGCAAATCAATAAACACTTACTTGAAAAAAAACTATTATCCCCTTTGCAATCTGGTTTTCGAGCTGGGCATGGGTGTTCTTCTGCAGTTGTAAAAGTTCTTGATGACATACGACCAGAATATGACGCCGGGTCTATGACTTTGCTCTGCCTTCTCGACTTCTCTAAGGCTTTTGATAAAGTTAATCATCAATACTTGTGTCTTAAGCTTAAGACTTTGTTTGGGTTTTGTGATAGTGCCGTCAATCTGATGTCTAATTATTTGCTAAATAATACTCAAAAAGTCAATGTTGGTCAATTGTCTTCTCAGTATAAACTAGTCTTAAGTGGCGTTCCACAAGGATCCATACTAGGTCCTCTTTTATTTTCATTGTTTATAAATGATATTTTCTGTGTGTGCAAACATGCATCTGTTCATGCTTATGCAGATGATGTACAGCTGTATTTGTCACGTCAAACTTCGCTTCTTGAAGATCTTTGCTGTAGATTGAATGAAGATCTTAGCAGTATTAATAATTGGGCCAGTAGCAATGGTCCTCAACTAAATGCATTAAAGTCGTATGTTCTTCCTATTTGTAAGAATAAAAATTGTTTAAATGATGTCCCGGATTTGTTTATTGGAACAAATAAGCTTACTGTTGTGTCAAAAATTGTAAATCTTGGTTTCCATATTAATTCGTCTCTATCATATGTTCATCATGTAAACAGTGTAGTCAAAAAAGTTTATTATGTCCTTCGTAATTTGAGAATGTCAGCTTATGTAACTCCTGTTGATATAAAACGAAAGTTGGTGATCCAACTGATCTTACCAGTTATAATGTATGCTGAAATAGTATACAGTAAACTTGGCTCATCCTCCCAATTAAAACTTCAAATTGCTTTTAATTATGCCACACGCTATGTATACGGCTTGCGAAAATTTGACCATTTATCTAGTTACAGAAATGCAATACTCGGATGCGATTTAATTGCATACTTGAATGCAAGAAACTGTATATATTTGCATAAACTTATTCACGAGAAAACATCGCTTTATCTTTATTCAAAACTTCAGTTCTGTCTGTCTAGAAGAAGTCATATTTTAATTGTACCTAGGCATAACTCGCTAAACTCATCTCATTTGTTTTTCGTTAACGCCATTAGAATATGGAATGCACTGCCTCGAAGGATAAGAGAAATTACTAGGAGAGGAATTTTTGGGCAATCTATTTTATCTTCTTTTTTCTACTCAAACAACTTAAATTTTTAATTTATTCTCTCTTCTCAGCTCCCTACTATATCTTGTAAATCTATAATTCTTTATATTTTTATTTTTTCATTTACTACTCAACCACCACTGTATTAATAGAAAACTTTTTACTCTTTTTAAATTCAATCCAAATATTCTCAATTAAGCCTAGTTGTTATTCAATTTTATATTATTTTGTACTATAAGAGAATATAGTTCTAAGTGTACTACTAATGTATAGCTTTAATAATAAAAAAATAAAAATAAAAAAAATAAAAAAATTTATATGTGTTATACCTTTACTAGGTTCTATTCAGCTAATAGGAACACTCCTTCTTTAATTTCTATGTTAAATATTACTTGTTCTTCATTTAATTTAAGGTTAACTGGTTGAATAACTTCTGCACCGGGTGGCATTTTAATTTCTAGTTGGCATAATGGTTTTGAATACATGGGAAGAATTATGGTGGTTTCATTTGTGCATAGTGCAAATCTGAAAGTCTCGTTATCTATTTTACACATGCAATTTTAAAAAATATCTCTTCCTAAATGCTATCTTTTTCTATTGGAAATTTTTCATTAACTAATTGAAATTTGTGGGTTAAAATGGTATCATTTGTTTCCAAATTTAAATAAACTGTTCCTATAGATTACATTTCTTTATTTGTGATTCCTATTAACTTGCATTTTTCGTCTGTGAAGTAATCAATGTTACGTATTTTGTGGTTTTGCTTTATAACGATATGACTGTGCCAGTGTCTACTAGGAAAGTAATTTGGTTGTTGCTGTAGCTTAAAATTATATAATTTGAGTTCTTAAATTGTCAGGTTGAGATATTATTGTTGCTTCAACGTTAGAATTTAATTTTACATGAAAAATGAAGTCTAATAAATCTATTTTTGCTGTGTCTGACAATGGTTTTTCCATTAGTTCCACTATTTTTATAAAACTATATAGTTCTTGGTAGTCTCCTGTAAATGTTGAGATTGTTTTCATGGCTGTTTCAATGTTTAACTGTGCCATCTTGGTATCTTGATTGGTTTCGATCTTTCGCAAAGAATCTGTTAATTTTGATTTTGATTTTTTTTTTAGAATATTGCAAAAAAATTCCGTTAATTCCTTTACTTCTCTGTTTTCCTCTAATTCTAATAAAATACTATGAAATTGCTTTTTATAAATTTCCAATTGAGTTAACTTTGCTTCTATCGTTTTATTTGTATACTTTTTTGTTCCACTTTCCCTTAGGTTTTCTTTTATATTTTTTACTTGTTCATAAATTTCTTTTAAATTTTTCATTACTTTTTTTTTTGTTTCTATGTCATATCTATTTTTATTTTGCTCAAATCATGATTCAATTATTATAAGGTTATTCGTATTTTTTGACGTATGCTTATTTTTTATAAATAAACATATTTTGACAATCTGCTAACAGTGTTTTGTGCTGTTGGAAAAAAAGGTATGTTTCAGTGTTTCGTTGTGTAGTTTTCTAGTGTAGTAGTTTTTCAATGATTTCTTGCCAAGTTAATAAGAAAAAGAAACTATGTAGGTGTTGCGTCGTAGGTGTATGCTATGTTGTAAGTATATTCTAAGAATTTAGAAAGCTCTTTTTCAAATTTAAAATAAAAAGTTATTTTTTCCATTGCTCAAAACCGAATTAGTGAATTTTATTAATTAAAAGTGTAATTTCGAAGAAAACTAGTTAAGGCAAAAAACAAATTATGAAGAAATACTAGTGGTACTTAATGAACGCCGTGTTGTTGATGTAAACAGCGTATGTTCGGTAAGTTTACAGCAGCGTAATGTGCAATAATAAAATTGTAAGGGATTAAACATACGCAGCTTGCGGCACAAAAACGTGGTGTATACATAAACGTTTTCAAAGCAAAAAGAAGTACTCGTAAAGACTTTAAAAAGAGACACAAAAGAAGTACATAGAATAAATATACAATTACAAAATAGAAGTACATCCACAGAAAAAAATGAAGGTATTAAATGATGCATGAATAAATCCATTAAACAAAAAGTTTAATTTAATAGAGATTCAAAATCTGATCCAGCTTATAATTTATTGCCTATTAAAGTAGTAGTCTACCAGTTTAACGAATTCAAAAAATCAATTGTTTTTTAATTTTTTGCAATAGAATATAAAAACTAAATCTAAAAAATATACTCTTAAAGTCTTAGACCTTAATTGAAAATATTTTTAAAGTTACAGCCAAAAGAAGACAAAGCGTCGTAACGTATATTAAAGTGCTGTAAAAACTTTAAACACGTTTTTTTCGAAAATACGTTTTCGAAACTTCGGGGAAGCACTTACTAAAAACTATTAAACCGATTTGGCTAAAACTTTCACCTGTTATTTAAGGCATACATAGCTACTTCCGGAACCTTAAAACAATCAATTTTTCAATAAGTTTATTCTTTTAAGCAAATTAAAACAAGTAGGATTTACAAATTTTTTTCACAAGTTCGCCATTTTTTATTTGTTTTTTTAAATATACATATTATAGGGTAGTGCACTACAATAAAGCTTTCAGAACGATATTCTCTTTGATTTTTTTTTTTATTTCATATGAGCACGTAAGGCTGGGTGATTCACCCAAAAAACACACCTTCTATCGAGTACTTTTCTTTGATACACATAGATAACTATAAGCAAATTAATGTATTAATAAATACGACATTAATAAAAACATGTTAAAATTTGAATGTTCAAAACGATTGCATTTTATTTTCTTATTCAAAAAATTTATGAAAAAAGTCAACATTTCGGTCGTCACACAGGGCACTGCCTTAAAATAAATAAAGTTACTTGAATCGAGTACAGAAAAACCTTAAATAATTTTTTGCAGTAGTTAGAGAGGTGTATTTTGAATAGATTTATGAAAAAATTGTCAAAATGATGTCAAAAAGATGTACAACAAGTAAAAAGAAGTACATTTAGCGTGCTTCGATACAAGAAGTACAGCGAGAAAAAAAGAAGTAAACACTCCCAAAAGGAGTACGGTTGGTCAAATTATGTATACAATACGTATAATGCGTATTATGCGACCGTGGTTTCATTTTTGTTTTGACGAATTTTTGTTACTGTTTTTTTTTTCTTAACAATTTAAAAAATTATAAATGCACTAACCATAGGATCTAAAATTTCAGTAAAGTTCCTAATAATTTTTTGATGGCAATTTCTTTTTAATACAATTAATACAATTAACTCGGTTAATTAACTTATTTAGAACACGCCACTAAACGCTCTTGTTTAGGTTTCATAGTTAGGTTTAATGTGTTTATTAAAATAAACGAACAAAATTATATATATTTTTGTATTTATATTACTTATATATTTATTAACAATATTTTCATTGAAGTTAGTAAATAAAAATAATTTAAAAAGTTATTAATGCACTAAGAAATCGGAGCAATAAAAGTAGTAGAACAAAATTAATAGTAGTCAATCTAGTACCAATTAGTATGATATTTGCAACCGTGTGCATTTTTTGCTCTAATGTCATTGCTCTCATGATTTTTTCTGCTCTCATTTTCAAATAAGCATACCAATTTGAGAAAACGTCAAAAATACGAATAACCTTATAATAATTGAATCATGGTTCAAATATTTTGAATTTTTAATACTAGTATTTTATTTTTGATATAAGTTATGAAATATTTAAAAGCTTTATATAAAGAAATGAAAAGTACTAATATAAAAATTAAAGTAGCTTTTATTATTTTAAACATTTTGATTAATTCTATTTACACATTTTTGTACGTAAGTTTTAAAATATTTACTTATTTTGTAAGATATGAATACAAAAATGAAAATAATGATTGTTGTAACTATTCTAGTCGTTGTAGTTTGTTGGAGCTCTATTTTGGTGACTGCGGAACCAACATTGTTCTCAATGATCTCGTTTATAGTGATTACATCCTTGTTCTTTTGGTCCAACATTGCAAGGTATTTATGTGTTTCTATTAAATCAGGAATCATTCTCTGTTTATGTTTTTTTATTTTACTTCTGCTAGCAAATATTTTTTTAACTTGCTTGCCTTTTGTTATCGCTATTATCCTATATAGCTCGCCAATCTTCTGCTGTGAGCGAACACGTCGTCCTGCTCTTTTTTGCTTTTTGTGGCGGAGGTGAAATAGATGTTTCTGTTTTAGTTTTGTTTTTTTTTTTTTTTTGGTGGGGCCTGTATGCTTCTATTGTTAATTGTTGTGGGCCTTGATTGCAAGGTATCGGTATGTATGTGTGTGCCTCAGTTCTTACTGGTTCTAGAACATATTCTTCAATTTGTTCTTCTATAGGTTCATTATCTTTTTGTTTATTCATGAACTTTTCCCATTTGTTGAAAATATTGTCCAGCCGTTGTTCCTTTATTATTTTCTCCATCTACCTTATTGATTCTAAGGATCGATTTTTGCAAGATCGCTATGTGGTGTGATACGTGTAGTTTATAGTGTAAAAAGAAGAAAAAAATATAAGTCTTATATTTAAAAGTCAGACTAAAGCTTTCTTTATGTGATGGTTAAAAAGCCGATCTTTAATCCTATATCTCTAAAGCTGGATTTAAAGCTTATTAATTTGATGGCTGAAAAGATGATCTTACCATACAATGATAAGACTTCACGTTTTGCTGTGCGTGGAATCATTATTTTTATTAATTGAAAACTATTGCAATTTATAATAAAAAAACAGTATTTTCTAAAATTAAGTTTTCCCCGTTTTCATCAAAACTCCGGCTAATTATTAAGTCGGTGTGTTAACTTGGTGGACGTTTAAATTTTGGTAAATTTGACAAAATTTATCGTGGCCAATAAGAAAATTTAATTTATATACAATTAATGAAAATAATTTCAGCGAGTTAAAAAACCTGGCCTTAAAAAAAAACAAGTCGTTGGATTACAGTGAAATTTAATACTTAAATTAATTCACAGAAGAATCAAAACATATAAAATAAAAAAAAATTAGCTTAGCATGTTATGCTGTTGAGTTAGAGATAGTTGCAGTGGTCGAAATGATTATAGAGCACTTAATGAAATGCTTATGTATGTTTTCTACAATACCATAAGCCATTTTTTAAATAAAAATCCAAGCAAGTAACCTAATATATTTTGTAGTAATAAATTACCAACTCAAAACGTGACATCTTTTTTTTTTTGCAATAACGTTTCATTTTTATTTATACCAAAATTTATTTTAAACTAGCTGAACCCGGTGTGCTTCGCTACTCTCCTCGTTATAAAATAAAATTAAAAGTATTTATATATTTTTCACGCCATCGAATTTTCGAAATAAGTCCACCCCAGCGCCACCTACCATGTCCATTTATACACAAATTATTTTCTTATGATCAAACAAACATACATTCTGAATTTCAGTTAAATTGGTCCAAATATAGCCTATGTTACCCACCGTACCAAGATGAACATTACCTGAAAATTTCATCAAAATCGGCCCAGCCGTTTTGGAGTCCATACGTTACATACATACACACATCCTATTTTATATATATAGATTTTTCCATAATTTTTTAACCAAAACGTCATATCAAAACTTCATAAGGCTCTTCTGAAAAATACTAAATTTTGAGTTGTGACAGACTTGCACGAAATGTGTGATATGTTTTAAAATTTTGTAATGAAATTTTCTATCAGATGTACTTTTTTGTTTATCAATAAAATTATTTTGAGATATATGGCTTGAAATGTGATTAAAAAAACGAAAAAAATAATTGTTTTTAACTACATTCGATTATAACAGCCATATCAGTGACACTATTTTCAGTTTTATACCTTTCAATTTTCGTCTGATTCTCTTCTACAATTTGACAATTCATTGGTAGCATTTATGTAAAGTTTGCTCTCAAAAGTTGATTTTTCTAATTTTGTAATTTTTATGGGAAATTGGGGCCAATGGACAGTAATCATTTTGATATTCGGGTTCTACTGAAATTAAAGAAGATATTGCGGGTGAAATAAAAGCTAGTATTTAATGTTTTAGCATCAAACAGATTTAGCAACATAAGCAGTGTTGCCAGGTCAATGCTTTAGCACTAGATATAGTGCTTTTTGATGTTTGAAAATCGCTTTATTTATTAAAAACTAGTAAGGAATTGTCTTCGACTGGATCTAAATTAAAATACCAACACACAATATATTCTAAGTTATGTATGTTTTGAAAGTATGAAGATGTCACTTCGTATAGAGGATGAATTCCACATTTTTGTGGAATTCATAAAAGTTATACTTCTTTGATGACGTCACTTAGTATGAGAGACTGGCCGAGTTTTTACACTATTTTGCCAAATTTCAAACTTTAAGTGAATTTTATTATTCTTAGCATATTTGCATAATTTAAATTAACCAAAGTGACATTTTTAGAGATTTTATTGTTTTTATGGGAGGTAGGCGTGATTTTTATCCGATTTTGCTCATTCTAGAACTTGATCTTCGTTTTTTAATATTAGCAAGTATACCATATACAATACTTTAGCTTTAAAATTGCAACTGTAATCGTGTCGACAGTCAGACAAATGGACATGGCTAAATCGACTCAGGGGGTGACGATGAAAAATAATATATTTACTTTTCTATACCTGCCATGTCTTCTTATCAGCGGTACAAACGGAGTGACAAAGTGTGAAAAGTTAAAAGCCCTTACGCAGTATGCGAGGGGGTATGAAAAAGTCACAAGACAATAAAGCAGTAAATGTGGTGCATATAGTGTTTTAAGTGATTTTCGGAGTTTCAGCGAAAATGTGAATTTATATTAGAAAAATTAGCAATGTTTCAAATTTTTTTGAACATGAATTAAAACTTTGTATGATATTATACATCGCATGATGCCAAAAAAAGTTATTTTTTCATTTTGAATCCAAATGTATGTTAGCAATTATTAAATATGGTGTGTAATGATTACTGCTAAGATTAATGTATAATCGATTTTATTATTCGACACAATAATGATAATGTACAATTTAATTATTCTTTAATATCCCAAAATCCGAGACCCGCTCGTGTTCACTTCGCTAGATACACAAAACTGCTGTCATATTCCCCACTCTGTAAAACATCAGCATTGCCAGATGTCCACATCTCTCCGATATTTGTCAGCTTCAAAGTCAATTTCGGATTACAGTTCTTAGACCCGGGCTCTCTTTCGTCTGCCTGTGGGGGAGAAATAAAATCCCTATCGTCACCCATTTCCCCTTGAGTCTCAGCCATGGGCGGAACTCTTTTCAGATGACTAATGTTTCGCCTGAACACTTTACTGTAGCAACGTACCATTACATCACTTCCATTCCGTTCAATCACCTCAAGCTCTTCTGGGTCAAATGTTGTAGTCAATTTGTTTAGGAAAACAACATTACGCAATAAGACCTTATCACCTACTTTTCTTTCGCACTCCTTTGCGTTGCAGTCCCTATCGCTTCCCTGTTTTCCTTTCTCTTTGTTCAAAATATCAAAATCCCTTGCCCCCGAATCCAAAACGTCTTCACTTATATCGCCGAATGAAGGAATTTTATACCGTAAGAGTCTGTTGAATAATAACTCTGAAGGCTCTGTACATTAAAATAAATTTTTGAAGCTCCTTTTTAAATCTCGGTCGTTTCATATTCTCTACCTCTCCATTGGCCTGTGGCCAGTAAGGTGGTGACGTCATCAATTCAATATTGTTATTTGCGCAATAGTCCTTAAATTCGGAACTTACAAACTGCCGTCCATTATCAGCGGTAATTGATTTCGGAAAACCCAATCTCGAAAATATTTCATCCAAAAAATCGATTATTGCACTCTATGTAATTTTCCTAAGGAACTTGATCTTTTGATATCTTGAATAATAATCAATAACTACAAAAATATTATCGTGGCGCGGTAGAGGACCTAATCAGGTCAGGTACAACCATGGTCCAATGGGTAACGTACGCCTATTCGTTGAAGCCGGTGGTATTGGTTGAAATACCAGTACACAATCACAGCAGCGCTTCACAAAATTTTCGACATCGCGATCTATAAACGGCCACCATATTTTTTATCGAACTCTACGTTTCATAACTGTTTCTCCGGGATAGCCTAAATGAGACAATTCTAAAGCCTTTGTCCTTAAAGCGTCGGGTATTACGAATTTGCTTCCACGTAAGAGTATGTTGCCCAAAGTGGAAGAAGTTGCCCACTATTCAAATCTAAATGGAAATAATAAATTTTTGCTATGACCATTTCATGCATCAATCTTGTTACAGTCTACTGCTTCCATCAGTTCAGCGTCCTCGTTGTTTTTACCAACAATTTTCAGTATCGATATTGCTCTTGGAACTGATTTTTCAGTAATGGAACAAATGTTTTGTGCACACTGCTAAGTAGTAATACAATTTTTCAACAGCCCAAACCAAGGCAAGGCTCTCCTTTTCAGTTTGGGAATATCGGCGCTCTGTTTCGGATAAACTTTTACTCGCAAACGATATTACTTGGTAGCTGTCATCCTCAAACTGTAAAAGCACAGCCCCAAGAGCTACTGGCCTCGCATCAGTAATCACTCGGATGCGGTACCTTGGATTATAATAAGATAAAGTAGAAATGTTTTCTAGTCGGCTTTTCAATTTCTGAAAGAATTCTCTTGACTTGCGCCCCACGCGAATTTTACGTATTTTTCGTTAGTCTTCTAAGCGGGTCTATAAGAACATTTATCACGGTTGAGCAGCACATTGAAAATTTGGAATGTTTCCAACACCCCTCGAAAGTTTTTATCATGTTGTTCCTCTGAGTGCCAAACATAATTACATCATCCAGATTATTCAATGCATTATTACATGAAATCAAAATATTTTCCATAGTTTTCTGAAAGATTTCAGGAGCTGAAATTACACCAAACATGAGCCGTTTGTATCTATGGATATTATGAAAGCTGTTATTTCACGGCTGCGCTCATCTAGGTCAAGCTGGTGATAAGCATCCTTTAAATCTAGTCTGGAGAAGTATTTAGCATTTTTTAACCTGGTCATGAAAGAGTCGAATGTCGGCAGAGGATAATTTTCTCTCAGAATTGCTGTATTTGCGCGTCTCATATCAATGCATAGCCAGATATCTCCATTTTCTTTAAACACCACCATTACAGGGGAAATCCAAGCACTTAGTCCAATAACCGGCTCGACTATGTCGTTTGCCACAGCTTCATTAAGTTTTCCTGCATCTTTGTTCTCGAGCGCGGATGGTATGCGTCTTAGAGGTTGTTGGACTGGCTTAAACGTGTCATCAATTGACAACTTTATTTGGATACCCTTTATTTTAGGAAAATGTGGAATTTTCTCAATTTGATTGATTCCACAACCCAACTTCAGTACGTTTAGCTTTATAGCCGTATCGCAACCCAAAAGTGATTGTCTTCCGTTTTCAATAACAAAGAAGGAAGAAATCATGTTTGAGTTGGTATCGACTCCAATAACAGCTTGAAAAACATTTTAAATTTTAAGTAAATTATTTTTAGCATAATCACGGAACTGTTCTTCTGATTTTTTGTGGATATTCCACATTGTAGCTCTTCGATCGTTTAAATACTTCCAATTATCTTTGCTTAGAAGATTGTGATGGGACCAACAATCAATCAATATTAAAATTTTATGGAAGCCAATAAAGCAATCAATCATTTCGTTCATGTCCGTTTTTGAATCTCTATCCACCGTTATCTTGAAACGATCGTATTCTTGAAATATTCCAACACTGTTTCTAGTTTAAAAGTCTCCTCCGTTACCAGCTGCCTCTTCGATAGACTAAATTTTCCCCGCTTTGTATCCCTTACCTCAACTTCATCAACCTTGCGTTTATTAGCTCTAGTTATGCACATGCGCGCAAAATGTCCTATAAAGTTTCACTTCTTGCATTTAGAAGTTTTAGCTGGACAATATGTTTTGCTCGCTAGGTGACCCTGACGACCACATCTGCTACATTCAGTCTCAAAATTCTTATTCCGTTCTCCAGATGAAATTTTATTTAGACCAAGAGATGAAGTCGGTTTCATGGTTTCCGACTGATTAATGATTTGCTCATAAACATGGCACATCTCAATAATGTCTGCTGGACTATGTTATTTTTCTAATAATAGTTTCTTAAGATCTTCAGGAGCCCAAATATCTATCAGTCAAGCGCGTCAAAATAAAAAAATATAAAACTAAATAAAAAATATTTAATTTTTATTATTTTTAAAAGTTTTTCAAATCACGGTTGCCACTTGCTTACTTTTTGTTTTACCAAATTCTCCGAAAAAAGTTCCCAATAGGAAAAATGTACCAATTTTTTTTTATATAATAATTCGATAACATTATATAATAAATAATAGTAAATTCGATAACATTATATAATTATTATAATAAACAATTATTATAATAAATAATAATTCACTGGAGTATATTCGTTTACATACCAAACATAACAAAAATATTAAGTTATGTTATACGCTATTAACAAAATAATAAATACATCAAAATAGTTCTTTTGCTGGCCAAATATAATTAGATTCATTGCGTTCGACACACAACTTTTTAGAGAGGTTTATGTTGTTAAGTGTTTTATATTCCAATTTATTTCTTAGCTTAGTTTTAATCAGGCTGTGTGAAAGGCACATCAAACTATTTACAATATTGATAAAATCATTAAAACAAATTTCCCCCAATCCATTCTTCACGACACAGACTTTTTCTCAAAATACCCAAATTTTTTCCTAACGTCATTACAACTTTAAAAACTAATATTTGAAACCTGAACGAGATTCTTCTGAGTCACAATAACGTCAGGGTAGCATTCTATGAGATGATATTTTAATATGAATTATTGAATTACGGCAATAAAGAAATTTTGTTTTCTGACATAACTTGTGAAGATGTTATTATATTCAAAACATTTAGATCTTTTTTGCCTAAATCGAATTTGTCTTTAATTTGTTTTAGAATATCTTTGGTAATAAGAGACAAATTTTCTGATTGAAGATATTTTTCTGCTTTAGTGGAAATTCTCACAAAAAATCCTCAAGTCTCAAAAAATATCTCAAAAAATGTGATTTTTAATATAAATGACAAGAAAAGCATGTAAGCTTTCAACTTTTAGAACTTAATGCATTGAAAGTTCCACTAAACATAAGTCTGAAGATTTCTCCAGTGCTACCAAATTTCGCTTTTTGTAACAAGTTGTTAAATTGTAAATTTTTTACAAAATGTACCAACTCGGAAAATAATGTCCCAAGGTACCAAGTTAAAATAAATGCACCAATTTTGGTACAATTGTACCAAAGTGGCAACCGTGTGTCCAATTTCGATATTAGAGATAATTTTTTAAAGGATCTTCATATGGTAATATGAAAATATAAGAAATAATTGTTGCTTTTATAAAGCAAGACTAGGTATATCAATAAGGTAAAATAAGTTATATCAATTTAAATTATTCCAAAATGTTTCTTTCTGTCCTTGCGAGAAACAAACTCTTTCACCACCTCCATCGAATTAAATTCTTCGGTTTTCTCTATGTGAATGTGTATAAGTGCCGCATGAATGAGTCGTTTCTGTGTCATAGTTACTCGAAGATATGTTTTAAATCGTCTTAGTGCACTAAAAAAACGCTCAGATGAAGCTGCTTATGCAAGCACAGTCAAAACCAATGCTACAAGTTTTTCAACTTCATTTAATAGTTTTTCAGTGTATCCGAATTTTTTTCCAATTGGAATTGCAGTAGAAACTCTACATTTTGTTCTATCTTTTTGCAAACACAGAGAAAGAAAATGGTTATCCGAAAGCATGCTTATGAAGAAAAGAGAACTAAGAGCATAATATATTATATAAACATATTATCGTTATAGAAAATCTGATATTTTGAATAACTTTTGAAGTTTTGTTTTTAAATTGTTTATCTAGCTAAATAAGTGGGGGAAACTGCCCCCTTGCTCTCCCGCTTGCTACGCCAATGCTATCAGTTTATCCTTTATGTTTATTTCCACAACCTGTTCTTTGGTCTCTCCGAACTGACATTTCGCCGCCTGGTTTCGCAGTCTTAAAATAAATTTTGCTCAAATTTTCACCTTCTTCAGGCATAAGCGAAAAAAAAAAGATATTCGAACGTAGAGTTCCAGTCTACCAGAGTCTACCAGAGTCTACCAGTGTTCCCAGAATACTAAAGATTACCTCCTGAAGTTATGTGCCTCATAGGTGTAGCAACTTATTTTTCTTCTTAACAGGATCTTTGATTTCTTCAGATTCGAGATATAAATTGAATGCCCGCAACCATCTTTCCCATTCTGAACGATATGACGATAAAATGAACAAAGAAGCATATTTTTTTTTTATATGCTCAGCCTCGAGAATTTATATTTACCTTGCCACCAATCTAATGACCACTGCTAAGATGAATGCATAATCGATTTTATTATTCGATTTTATTATAATTATAATGTACAATTTAATTTTTCTTTAATATCCCAAAATCAGAGACCTGCTCGTGTTCACTCCGCTAGATACAAAAAACCGCTGTCATATTCCCCGCTCTGTCAAACATCAGCGTTGCCAGATCTCCACAGGGTGTATATTTAGCTTTTTTTCGTAGTACTTCAAAATGTTCTCGTATACAAGGTGCCTGATTCTAGATGTTTAAAAAAAAATGAATTTTTTTGAGAGGGTAACGTTTTTACCATTTTAAACTATTTCCCTAGTTGAAAACTAAACATTTTACAATTTTGTATTTTTATCAGGTTATACTAGAGGATATTTTTTTTAATATCACAAGTTAAAAAAATTTTATTTAAAAAAAAGCAAAAAAAAAATTAATTTTTATATATTAAATGGCACAAATATATAAAGAAATATGGAAGGGTCATCTGAGCAACTTTTGTTTATTAATATGTCTAAATTCCTTTCCGACCGGACGTTCTTACGTTGTGGGCTTACGGTTTTCCAGAAAAATAGGTCCAAAAAACAGTTCAGTACAAAAAAGCCAGTTTTTTACTCATTTTCTACATCAAATGGCAAAAAAGCCGATTTATACACTGGAAAGTAAAGAATGAATTAATTTTTAGTGTTGGATTGGAAAAAATTCATCGGACGTACTTAAGATTTTTCCTTACGATATAAAAGAAATCAGCCCTAATATGAAGTAAGATTTAAAAAAAAAATTTATAATTTTAATTTTTTTGAGGCAGCATTATTTATAGAATTGGAATCAGCGTTCAGTGGTGCACAGTGAAGCACAGCGTTGGAAAATTTTCAACATTTTTAATATAAAATAGAAATAGAATGTAGTTAAACAGAGCATACCTTCTAAATGGGTTGAAAGATTTTAAAATTTATTTTCTAAACTGTTCTACGCCTAAAAAATTATTTCCTAACGAAGCCAAAATTTCGAAATTCTATTTAATTTATAAGTTAGTTGAAAAAATATTTTCATGTGTTTCGTTGTTGTTGTTGTTCACTGAATTCACTTTGCTTCTAGCTTATTGCTTCTTATTACTTTTGTTGTGCAAATGGGTCATAAGAGCAAAAGTTATTTTGAGGCAAAATATTTTTACTTCAGCAGGTCTGTGCAATGGCAACATCGGTGAGGTTGTTGAAATTGTATATAACCATTGCGAAAGTGGCCGATTTGTAAAAGAATTTCCTTTGTTCATTTTTGTCATGTTTTCCAATTATTCTGGAACAAAATACAACAGCTCTGCTGTACTACCTATTCCTCCTGTTGTAGTGTCAAAAGGATCAAACAATTTTACTCGGAAGAAATTTCCACTACAACTTGCTTATGCCATTAGTATTCATAGACAGCAGGGTTTAACTCTCGATCAAGCAGTTGTCAATATTGGAGCAAAAGAATTTGCATTAGAAATGGCATTCTCAATATTAGAAATGCCATTCTTTTGTTGCATTCTCAAGTGTTCGTAGTATAAGTGAACTTTTCATTGAACCAGCGTTTTCTTATGATCGGCTTAAAAATATATATGACAAGAAGGGGTTGGTTTAGAAGAGCCAAGAATTAAATAAATTGATAAATTTGCAATGAGTTTAAATAAATTCGATTTTTTTATTGTAATAAAATGTTTATGGGATCGGGTAAGTTTATTCATTACACACACATCTCCCTAACAATGACAATACGAAATATATACATTTTTTTTAAACCACACAACACAATATTTTCACTTTTATTGTTTGGAAAAAGTTTATTGGAGCGAACGACCGAACTTAAATGCATTTTCAACTTACCTACTTATGTAGCTAACTTACGCGTTTGCTTAGCAAAATTAGCCGCAAGTTCATTTTTATAGTATCGACTGCAATTTTTCTTATTTATAGCAAAAAATCATTAAAATAAAACGTTCAATTAATTGATTTATATTGATATTGAAATTTATTTAAAGCATTTATTTGTCAATATTTTCACTTTTTCCCAGTTAACTTCACAAAAATTTCTGCAAGCTAAGCTTGAATTTTTTTTGCTACACGAGAAGGCGCGCAGCGGCAATTTAGCAGCAAACACGAGACACCAATTTTCAAACACACTCAGCAAATAAACAAAATAACGTAGCAACCAATGGTTAACGGTAAACCATGCTGCATCTCAAAACTTGCAAAGTAATTACAGTTTGCAGCTAATTTGTCGCGGCGCGCTCTACTAAGGTTTAAAATTATTGCTTGATATTCTATTAAAAGTAACAATTAACATGAGGTCCTAAGAAAATTGAGTTGGGGTATATTTCAAGACTTTCCCGTACTGAATAACTTAAATGTAGCTCATAATTTTCATTTGAGGTCATTTCTCTCGGGTAAATTTTTCAACAAAAGTCAATTTTTGTATTTTAATAAGTTTATTAATATTTATATATACATAGAAATATTTATATATTAATGTTTATATATTTATATTAGTTTTATAAATATTTATAATAATATAAATAATATCTTGTCGATTAAAATTCTAACTCTTATGGTAAGTTATTTTATAAATTTTATAATATATATGCATATTCCATGTACAAATATACAAATATCATATTAATGAAAACATCTTATAAATAAATATTTGTATAGATGTACAAATAAATATTTAATTTATTTAAATAAGCCTTACGTGTTAGTACTTGACATTCAGTATCCTTACCGACATATTGGAAGAATTATTCGAAGTATTCTTCATGTTTCGAACGGCAACTTTATATTTTGAAATAATATTTCTGTAGTCAATAATTTTCTTTTGAAGTTCCATTTACTGTTGCTTAACATTTTCTTGTATATTATTTATGTTAAAATATGTGAATATAATTCTTTTACGTATTTTATGGTTTTGCAACGTGTAGCGTTTTTGTCTTCTTATATATGAGTTAATATAATATAATATTTTTAAATAATTTGTGGGGTTGAGTACGTATATTAGTTGAACATGCTTCACATGTTAATTTTGATGTTGTCATTTATTTAAATATTTTGCTTCATTTTTTGATTTAAATAAGGTAACAATAAAATTCTGAAAACATTTGTAACAATTTTTGTCTAGAAACATGGATGGGCTTTTGTTAAACTTTTTTGTATAGATGTATGCTTGCATGTGAGTGTTTATGAAGTGATTGTTTTTGTGATAATTAAAAACTTAAAAGAATTTTAAACAGCTTTATTGAGAAAGAGAATAGAATTATAAGGAAATAACAACTTAATTTACGAAGGTTGGACTAAGCATCGCAACAAAAAAATATTAAGATAAATTAACATATTATCTAATTTGTTCTGAAATGATACGAAAAAATTTGACAGATTTGACCTAGATAAGATGATTTAAAAATAAAAAAATATTATTAAGGAAAATGCTTATCAATCCTTTTTGGCTTATGCTTATCAAACTCCTGCACTGCAGTTTAAGATAAAGTATTAGTGCTTATGATGAACATACATAGTTTGACATGGACTGGTTTTGGTAACACGCCTCCAAAGTGTAAAAACTGATCAACTTTAACATTTTTTATGACGGCCGTACTAATTATGTATCTGTTTATATCATATTTCTACAGCTGCTTAATAGAAAAAAAGAATTGGTACCATGGATTTATATTTCAAAGAAGCGTTTTAAAATATACTTATTTTATTAAAAAATTTGTTTAATACTAATAATTTCTCTACAGTAAAATAAAAGTTTTTTAATGTTTTAGTTTTTTTAATTAAGAAACCTGTGGAAGTACTTTAAGCCCTCACTTCTTCGGTGAGAACTATGATGTGCTATGATATCTTCAAGAAAAAATTACGGCCTTCGAACGCAATTTGGATAAAAATAATGAAGGTGCATGTATTTTAATATTTAAATGCGATGTCAGAAACCATTCTACGCTTTGCAAAGTTATGGAGAGTGTAATAAACTTCAACGTTATGAACTCTCTGGAGTGCAACCAACTGCTCAGTGACCGTCAATATGGTATCCGTAGGGCTCGCTCTACTGGTAATCTTATGGCGTTCTTAACCGAAGAATGGAATCGATACGTTCACTTTTTCGTCCGAGTGGGGTCTTGCTAAGTTCAATGCAAGCAAGACCCAGTGCTGCCTGTTAACCCACAAGCAGAAGGATTGTCGCTTAGCTCAGCTCATTATGAATGGTGTGAATCTTGTGGAATCAGACGCTCTTGTGAAAGAAAGTTGTGAAATAGTCTCCCTGCTAGTTTTTTTCCCGTCAGTTTTGAGCTATGCGAATTTAAAACAAATCTTTACAAACACTACCATCTATCCACCCTACAACTAACTATCACCCATCTTCTGAATCAACACAATGCTTGCACATTTAAAGGAGGCATCCCCTGAGCGTTGGTTCAGTTTAAAAAAATACTTCTTCAGTGAGGATTACAGTTTTTATCGAAAAATGTTGATATGCTGATTATCATCTATTAACCTAAATGTATTATTGTGTAATACCTGCAATTGATAAATGAATCTTATATATTTCAAAATTCAACATTTAACAGAGTGGCACAAAAAATGATCAGAAAGCGCGCATTTTTAAAAATGTTATTCTCTTTCCAAAGATTCTGGAAATGATCGAATGATACAGTTAATGACATTCACTAACTACAAAAACCGTGATTAATACACTGATTAGTTCAGTATTTAAACGGAAATAATATAAATGTAGAGAAATATTTTAAATGCTATAATTAAATATTTGATTAAAACCGCCGTTTTTCATTTACTCCATTTTAGCTTCCACTATTCATCAAAAAGCAAAAATTAAGTCAAAAATGCATTCAGCTACATTAAAAACTATAAAAAATCGAACATTTTCCACCTGGTTTTGCAATCTATTCTACTGTGAGCAATACATTACTCAAAGGCATAAAATAATTGTATTTTTACCCAGAAAAATTTTAAAGCGTACAGCTAAAATATGGTGCTGACTAATTCAAACTCTGTTTACTGTATTATCAAGCATACGCGCCAGCTCATTTGCATTATCAAGCATTCGCGCTAGCTCATTTGCACTTTGAAGTACTAAGAGAAGTTTGGCCTCACCTGGAGAAAATAAATCAAATAAAATAATAATAATAATGAACATGAATTTAAAACTAATCTCCAATAGGTGTCGATAAGTACGTTAATCAATATGTAATTAATTAATATTAATTCACTGAACGACCTAAGTATAACTGAATAAAGCCTAGAGCTCTACATGAACGCAGCCAAACAGGACTTCTTTTAACTAGTGTCCGACCGAATATTCGGTTTCGGTTACGGTCAGTTTCGGCCCTTTTTGTCAGTTTCGGCTAGTTTCGGTAAAAATTTTCGAACATTAAAAGAATAGCGAAAACTCTAATTTTTATTTTTTTTTTAAGATCATGTTTATTTTGGCCTCGTAACTCTAAATCTGAAAAAGTTGCAGGCCGCTCGAAATTGGTTTAGAAGTTATAGGCCGCCAATGTTGAAAAAAATGGCCTAAAAATCTTGCTATTTTTAAATATTTCAATAAAACTACACTTTATGGGTATCATAAGAGATGTCATTTAAGTACCTATTCAACAAGGTACCTATTTAAATATGAAAATCCATGCATTACTTTTAAAGATATAAACATTTTTATTGCAGTGCTTTCGTAAAATTGAAACTAGTTTTCCAGACCAATTGTAAATATAATAATAGGTATATCCTAAAAATATATGAATGGATTTTCATGTTTGGTCTTTCGTTGAATAGGTACTCGCATTACCTTTCTTTTGATACCCATAATGTGGAACACTAAAAAAAAAATAGCAAGATTTGTAGGCCATTTTTGCAACTTTGGAGGCCTATAACTTCTAAACCAATTGCCAGCGGCATGAAATTTGGATTTGGATTTAAGAGGTTAAAATCCGTATAATCCAACAAAAAAATATTAAAAAAGAGAGTTGTCGCTATTCTTGAATTATAACAAAATTTCTTGCATCAGTCATTTAATTCAAATATATTAGTTTGGTTTAATAAAAATATTTACAACGCATTGTACAAAACATAAATTATGAATTCGTCTATAATTTGATTTATCATGTTAACGCAAAACATTTTGGTTAATTTCATGCGTTTGATACTATAATTTTTGATTTTATCATCTCTATTGCAAATATCATAAGTTTTATAGGTACTGAAGCCAAAAATTGATAATTAAATTTCCGAACGAATTCTGTGTGTGTAGAGTAAAGGGAAAGAAAATTAAATACATATTTTTATAATACTAAACCTTTAAAAAACTGAAATACTTTGTTTTGTAGTTCCAAAAAAATGTACACTGTAGGTGCATACTATTTGGAGTGTGTACGGAAGTGTGTAATAAAAAACAAAATAAAAAATGATCTCATTTATTACTAAAGTAAACTTCAATTAAAATTATAAACTTCAAAATTCAAATAATACTTTTTTTGTACTAGTAGTACTTTTGTTTCCTTTTGGTAAAAATAAATCATTTGTAAATACTTAAATTTTCATATTAATAATCAGTTTCCGTTCGGTATCGGTTTCGGCCGAATATTATAAAATCGCCGAATATTCGGTTTGGACCAAAATTCCGGTTTCGGTCGGATACTACTTTTAACCCAGTTTGTTGACACTTTTTTTACCCGTGTTTTTCCCGGAAAATTGTTGGTAGAGATCTTGACCGCTGAGATAATTATATCAATAAATCAAATTTATAAAAAATCTCGTGTCACGGTGTTTGTGGTCGCACTTTTCCGAAACGGCTAGACCGATTTTAATAGAATTTTTACCCTCCTACCCCCACCCCCATTTCGTAATTTAATACTTAATACTTTTGTATGATGTTTATGTGTGTATACAATCCAAATTTGCGATATTGAATAGCTTTGGAGTTATAGCTTTGGAATTCAATATTAAATACCTCAATTTACGCATGCAGTTTCACTGATTAATACTTATAAGCGTTGGATAAGGGGCGTGGTACCTCTCATACAACCCAAATTTGCGATATTGAATATTGAGTATTGGACCTCAGTTTACACATGCAGTTTCATTGATAACATTTTATGAGCGTTGGAAAAGAGGGCGTGGCAGAAACGCACCTGGGTTCAGCTAGTTTTCTTTTTGTAGGATAATATGAAATAAAACAAATTTTCAACAAAGTTAATTAAAAAACTGGGTGACTTAAGTTAAGTAAATATGAGAGCAAATGCGCCTGGTAAATAAAATATTACAATTTAGCTCTTATTATTATATAAATTGGGAAGCTGGGGGCGATGGAACAATGTAACATGTCTGACTGTCTCAACCTGGCGAGGCCAGCATAATCTTTGTGAAATCGCCTCAAGTCGACTCAAACCTCCACGTGGTGTTTCCTGGCAACGTCAAAACTGAAAACCGTCAGTTTGGCGGCTAATCTGAGCGGCGGGCCTCCCTAGGCTTAAAATAGGTTGTGCGTCGGGTTTGAAGCCCACCCGTAAAAACCAATTTCAATGAAAACAAATAAGAATAGAAGAAAAATGATCCCCAAATCTGATGACGACTACCGCAAACGAAAAACTGATAATGATTTACGGATATGCACCTGGAATGTCCAAACCCTTAATTGGGAAGGTGCCTCTATCCAACTGACTGATGTCTTGGAAAGATACAAAGCTGATATCACTGCTATCCAAGAAATGCGATGGAAGGGACAAGGTTGCATTCGGCATGCACCCTGTGATATCTACTACAGCGGCCATGCGGAGAAGCACGAGTTTGGATGCGGATTTGTAGTTGGCAAGAGACTACGGCCCCACGCCCTGCGATTCACACCTGTGAACAAACGACTTGCCATAATCCGCATCAAGGTTAGATTTTTCAATATAAGCCTAATATGTGCGCACGCTCCGACAGAAGACAAGGATGATAAGATCAAGGAAATTTTGTACGAGCGCCTTGAAAATGCTTACGAGCGCTGCCCCCGCCACGACATAAAAATCGTGCTTGGTGACTTCAACGCTAAGGTGGGCAAGAAAAATATTTTTGGTCCAACAGTCAAAAAGTTCAGCCTCCACGACAAGACCTCCGATAACGGAATGAGGCTGATTGACTTCGCCGTAGCACGAAACATGGTCGTAAGTAAAACTAGATTCAAGCATCTCAATATTCATAAAGCCACCTGAATGTCCCCTGATCAAAAAACAAAAAATCAAATTGATCACGTTTTGATCGACGGAAGGCACTCTTCTAGTGTATTGAATGTACGCACGATCCGTGGTCCAAACAGTGACTCGGATCACTATCTTGTTGCAGCCAAGATCCGTACACGTCTGTGCGCAGCTAAGAATACACGCAACCCTACACAGAGAAAGCTAGACGTCGACAAGCTGCAATCGAAACAGACAGCCGATGCTTTCGCCACTCGACTCTCACTCCTGCTTCAAAGCACTCCTCCAATCGATGATATATGCGCGCAGTGGACACACATTTCCAACTCCATGCGTGCGGCTGCTGAAGAGGTGATTGGCTACGAACGCCCTCGCCGAAACCAGTGGCACGACCAGGAGTGTCGCGACGCCACTGCAGAGAAAGACGCCGCCTACAAAGCCACCCTGCAGTCGGTTGTAACGCGTGCTGCTAAGGAGCGATACAAAGAAAAGAGGAAGGAAGAGAGACATATTTTCAGGCGGAAAAAAAGAGAGGCAGAAAAGCGCGAGCAGGAGAAAATTGAGATGTATGGTGACAGGAATGAGGCCCGAAAATTTTTCGAAAAAATAAGACGCCTTGCCGATGGTTTTAAAACCGGGGCCTCTTCCTGCAAGAATGAAAACGGGAATCTAGTGACAGATGTCCAGACAGAGTACACTGACGTTATGGAGGGAACACTTCTCTAAGCTTCTAAATGGCGACGCTGACAACAATCCCGCCAATAGAGATGATATTCCGGAAACCCCAATTGCGGATGACAGAGTCGAGGTTCCGCTGCCCGACTATGATGAAGTTCTGACAGCTATAGCTCGGCTTAAAAATAACAAAGCCGCGGGAGCTGATTATCTTACCTGCTTACCTGCTGAGCTGTTTAAGAACGGAGGCGAAGCTCTACTTAAATACATTCACGAGCTTCTATACAGAATATGGTCGAAAGAATGCATTCCGAATGATTGGAATCTCAGTGTGCTCTGCCCAATCCACAAGAAAGGCGATCCCACTATCTGTGCCAATTACCGTGGGATAAGCCTTCTTAATATCGCATATAAGGTCCTGTCGAGCGTTTTATGTGAAAGATTGAAGCCCATTGTAAACGAACTGATCGGACCTTATCAGTGTGGTTTCAGACCTGGAAAGTCCACCATCGACCAGATTTTCACGCTACGACAAATCTTGGAGAAGACTCAAGAAAAACAAGTCGACACCCACCATCTTTTTGTCGACTACAAAGCCGCCTCCGACAGCCCAATAAGGAAGCACCTGTACTCCACCATGTCTGAATTTGGTATTCCTGCAAAACTAATACGACTTTGCAGGATGACACTGAGCAACACCAGCAGCGCAGTTAAAATTGGGAAGGACCTCTCCCCACCATTTATTACCAAACGAGGTTTCAGACAAGGTGATTCCTTATCGTGCGACTTTTTCATCCAAATGATGGAAAAGATCATCCGAGCTGCTGATCTGAGACGTAGTGGCACAATATTCTACAAGAGTGTTATGCTGCTTGCGTATGCTGATGACATAGATATCATTGGCCATAATACGCGCGAAGTCAGTGCAGCATTTTCCAGATTAGAAAGAGAGTCAAGTCGAATGGGTCTGTCAGTGAATGCAGATAAGACGAAATACTTAGTGTCAACAAACAAACAGTCCCAGCGTCTTGGAACCCACGTTACAGTTGACAATACCTCCTTCGAGGTTGTGAAGAACTTCGTTTATCTGGGATCCAGCATTAATTCAACGAACGACATCAGCATTGAGATCAAACGAAGAATAACTCTTGCCAACAGGTGTTACTTTGGGCTCAGTAGGCAATTGAGAAGCAGAGACCTCTCTCGACGAACGAAAATCACGCTCTATAAATCGCTCATCATGCCTGTCCTACTTTACGCATCACAAACCTGGACGCTGAGCAGTTTAGATGAAAAGACTTTAGGAGCATTCGAGAGAAAGATTCTTCGTAAGATCTACGGACCAATCTGCGTCAATGGCGAGTACCGAATACGGTCGAATGATGAACTGTATGAGCTGTACGCTGACATCGACATAGTCAAGCGCATTAAAATCGAGCGGCTTCGCTGGCTTGGTCATGTTCAACGCATGAAAGACGATGCTCCAGTGAAGAAAACATTCGATTCGGTACCCAGCGGCGGTCAACGCAGAAGAGGACGACCGCATCTTCGTTGGAAAGACCAAGTAGAGGACAACCTGACGAAGCTTGGAATTTCCAACTGGCGACAGCAAGCGAAAGACAGAAATGGCTGGCGTAAATTCTTAGATGAGGCCAAGACCGACATACGGTTGTAGCGCCAACTAAGTAAGTAAGTAAGTTTTTTTATTTAATATTTAAAAGCGGTAGCCGAAACAATTTTTTTTTTAATTTTTGTGATAGGTCTTGAAGCAACTCCCACATATGAATTTACATTACATTTTGCGCCACTGTAGGAAGTATGCTTTTTGCATATTTTACACCAACGATAGTGCTTTACATACACAGACATGTGCATACCTTTTATTTTTGGCAATGATTGTGGGTTACTGAGTTGTCTATGAAATCATTGCTTATCATCAAGAATCTCCTCATCTGAAACTTCGTCATCGTTTGGCGGAGGTAGACACACAACATTGGTTAAATTATCAAACTGGTTTTAACTATCGTTATCATCACTCCAACCCTCAATTATTTCCAAAAGTTCGCTTGTACTCAAACATTTCATTTACGACATTTTTTAGAATATGGGAACACAGAATGAAAACGCAATTATTCAATATCAACTATCTAACAAGCATGCTGTAAAAATGGCTCAACAGTAGAGAAATGCCAAAATATATATAGAAATTAAAATACTCCCACAGCCGTATTTTGTGATGATGTCATTTTAGGTTAATGATTACTGGTGTTGTTGCACTTTTGGACATCAATGTTTAAATTCTAAGACCAATCGATGCACAATTGGAAATGAAGGAGCAGATTCCTTTAACACTTTCACCATTTTTGTATGAATTTCTGTTGCTGATAAACTTTCCAAAACACAGATTTTTATCACTGCTCGATATTCATCTTTTTATAACAAAACAAAAAAAAAAACGAATTCAAATTTTTTATCTGTTCGAATAACAGATGAAATATTATAATTTCGTTTAAATTTTGATTCTTCTACTGGTTAGCAAGTGTTGCTTTTAATACTTTTCTACCAACATGTATTATGATGATATAAAATCACCAAACTTTGTGTGAACATCCAAATCTTCAGAATTTTCGATTTTTTGAATGAGCTTTAGTTTTCAGTAAAATAAATTGGGTCAAGCTATAAGTTCGTGCAGTGTTTTAACTAACATTTGAAATATTTTTGCTCTTTTGTAAATGGATATTTCGGACACATTGAGTATTTTTTCAAACACTCTTATTTATCCAAACCAAAAAGAGAAACTCTTATATTTAAACATCAAAGAAGAAATGTTAAATTATTTTAAAAGTTTTATAAATTTTTTCTAGAATTGGCTAGTTTAAATGAAATAAATAAATAAATTGGCCATTTCAGTCCTAGAAAGGGCTTTGACCGAGCTTCTAGTTTAAAAGAAAACAGAAAAATTGACTTAAGGGGGTTTTAGCCAAACAATTTTTTGAAAATCGACTTTTGGAACGATGTTCCTTTACGCAGCTTTCGAGTAGTGCGATTTGGTAGAAAAATCACATAACAGTGTGATTGCTAATTATTGAGCAAGTGTATGATATTGCTTGTGAAGATCGACGTTTGACTAAGCAATAAATTGCTGATGCCATAAGCATCTCAGATGCATAAGGACTCCATATTTTACATCAAGAAATACATTTGGTAAACCTGTTCGGGAAGTAAATTTCGTATGTTTAAGTAAATAAAACCAGATTTTACAAGGTTATAATTTAGAGCCTGAACAGATTTTGCGTATCGTTTTATAATTATGAATGAGACTTGGATCTACCACCGTGATCCTAACCAAAAACAAGAACTTTACAATCATGATACAAATCACTATAGACAAATTATTGCGCATGTCCGCCATCTTTGCTATGACGTAGGTGGTGCTCGTTGTTACAACCGTAGTCACTATTTATTCGTAGGGTGTAAAGATTTCAAAATGTCGAAATTTTCTTATGAAATCTTGTTTTACTGAAATGAAATAAATATCGTTAAATAAAACACATGTCCAAAATAAAGTAAATATATTTTTTAGTACTGTATACGAAAAAAATTTAATTTTTTGTAGGGATCTTCTCCCTTTTATCACCTTTACACAAAAAGCAGCTACGTTACTTAATGTGTTTGACAGAATTTTGACTGTTTTTTTATTTTCATTTTGCTGTCTTCGTGTCCTTTGTTTTTAATTTTATCTATTTGACATTTTCTTTTGTATGTATTCATCAAGTGTCACATTTGACGAGCATCGATGGCGAGGTGCGCATTAATTTTTTTTTTTTTTTTGCGCTGAGAATACATTATCTATAGTTATTTGTATAATGGTTTACAATGAACTAAAGCTGGTTGTTCACCTTCAAAACAAGTGCAGTCAGGACTATCGACAAAAAAGGTTATGGCATCAGTGTTTTCCGACACGAAACGGGATTTTGTTGATTGATTATCTTGAGAAAGGAAAAATAATTAACTTTGAATATTTTTGCAATCTTTTGGAACGTCTGAATAAAAAAACTTACAGATGAAAAAAATAGTTTTTCATCAAGACAATACTCGTGTTCAAACAAGTGTTCTTGCGATGTACGATTAATTAAAGTACGAATTGCTTGAACAACCACCGTATTCACCAGATTTGGCTCCCAGCGACTACTACCTAAAAAAGATATTGCAATCGTGGAATATTATTTTGAAGACCTTCCGGAAAATCATTACAGAGATGATATAATATTATTAGAGGATCATTGGAAAAATTTTATTGAAATTAAAGAAGATTATATTGAATAAAAACAGTAATTTCATTGAAAAATTCATATTCATTATTTTTGCTTTCAATACTTTTAAACCAACCTGTACTTTTACGGTGAGAAATGAAGTTATCGTACAGTCCTTTAGTTAATATATACTATATCATATATCATTTGACAGGTCTTTGATCTATGAATGTGCGAGATCTGAAATTTTTGCTGCTTGAAAAGTGCAGCATAGACCAAATGAAAAACAAAAAATAATGCAATGTTGATCATTGCATATATCTATAAAATTGATATGAGAAGAATTTCACTATCTCTTACGGATATCCTACAGGAACAGTATTTCTACATAACGTATGAAAACATACAAAAATTGTTCACTAATACTAATTTTTAAGAAATACTCCTGTTATTTTTACATCAAGAACTTTAAATATCCTTAAAACTATAGATTTTCTGAGTGCAACGTATTTTCGTTTGAAAAGTCTAACGAGTTTAAAAGAAATAAATATATAGAAAATCTTCATTGGTTGAATTTTTCGTTAAAAATGTGTTTCGTTTAAAATAATTCGTTTAAAAAGTGTCTGTTGTTGTGATATCAAAATATGGGTATATCTTGAAAACTATGGATTTTCATTAACTCAGAATGAGAAAAAAAATTATTTAAGACTATGAAATTTGCATTTTTTACATTCTTTGGTGTGACATTCTAAGAATTGTTTGACAGTTTAACTCATGCAATAACAATAGAGTTCATGTACAACAGCTTTTTCGCACTTTCTCCCATTAGATTATCTTAAGAACCAGCCCAAATAACATTTAAAATATCTCAACGATATCGATAAGAGTGGTCCAAAACAATCTAAAGTGAGAAAAATTTACCCACCATAATATGGACAACACAACATAAGACAAAACAACTAACCATGCACTTACATAGATCTAATCATACATTAGTTTTCAATCTACTTTTGAGTTGACCTTTCGATAAGTTAACATCAAAAAAGCTACAGTTGTTAGCAAAGGTACTCATGTGATTTAAAGGAGCAGTAGCCATATTATTTGTTCTACTAAAAGATAAGAAAATTAAATTGTTAGACTTTCTGCTGCTTCTACAATTAGTGTTAAAATTTATAAGAGTTAGGAGTTCTGGTAAATCGAACACACCAGTTATGAGTTGGTGTAAATAGACGGTATCCGCAGATTTCCTTCGCACATTTTAAGATTGCATTCTTAATAGCTTTAAACAATCCTCATAAGGAGGAAGGTTTAAAGTGTCAATTCCCCTTAAGCCCCTTATAGCAAACCGAACAAAACGTTTTTGGATTCTGTCTATACGTTCAACATGTACATAGTAACTTGGGGATCAAACTTGACTTGCATACTCTAAGTGAGATCGCACAATTGCATAATACAGCGTTATAGTTGTAATCATACCATTAAATTATTTAGCCCAGCGTTTTATAAGCCCGAGCATAGAAGATGCTTTTTTACAAATGTAATCAATATGAATGTCAAACGATAGCTTAGTATCCATGCATATATCAAGATCTTTGACAGCATCTACACGACTTAAAGCGTATCTCTTATCTTATAATCAAAAATGAAATTATTCCTTTTCCGGGAAAAAGTCATAGTTTGGCATTTATCTGGATTTAGAAACATATTATTTTTAAAACATCAAACTTCAAAGGATTTCAAATCAGACTGGAGTAGATCTGAACTGTCTTTAGCATCTGTTATTTTGTATATTTTCATATCATCTGCACAGATAAGTAGATAAGAGCGTTTGATGTTGTGGGTTACATCATTAATGGCCAAAATAAACAGAAGTGGACCAAGGTGGCTACCTTGAGGAACACCTACTCAGCAATAAATTCAGCAGACAATATGCTACGAAATCGTATTTGATAAGATCGCTCTCTCAGATACGATTGAAACCAGCTTACAAAAAATTGTGAAAACCCCATTAACTTTAGTTTAAATAGAATTAAGTTGTGTGGCAGTTTATCAAATTCTTTACTAAAATCAGTGTAAATACAGTCGACCTGGTTACCTGAAAAAAATGAATTTAAGCAAAATCTTGTAAAATCGAGGAGATTAGACGCAGTGGATCTGCCAGTAACAAATCCATGCTGACGAGTTGTTATGACCTTCCCACACTAAATTTTCACACGATCATACACAAAAAGTTTTGGAATCGACGAGAGTTTCGCGATAGGCCTGTAGTTGTTGGTATCGTTTTTACAACCTTTTTAATAAATAGGACTTATAAAATATTTCTTCCAAAAAAGTTGAAAAATACTTTCGCTAATTGATTTACTGAATAACATGGACAGTGGTTGGCTTAGAATGGAACCGCATCGTTTTACTGCAGCAGGAGTTCCGTCAGGTTCAGCATTAAAATCCTCATCGATCGATCCAATATACTTAAAAATATCCTTGAAGTAAGGGATACCGGAACCAACGAAACCCTGGGTGCAGAATTCATATATTCAAAGTACTCTTCATCAGGATTAAAAGAGTCTGAAAAACATGACTCTTTAAAGATATTGGCAAATAGACCACAAATTACGACGGGATCGTCAGTACAACCGTCAGAAGTTTTAAATGATGAAGGGAATCCATCAGATTTTTTCTCAATCCCCAGAATTTCTTTGGATCAGACAATATTCTCAGCTTAATACTGTCTAAACAGTTTTGATATAAGGTAGCTGAGAAATTTTCAAAATCCAGAAACAAGCGCTTGTAGATTTCTAGGTCATTCAAGTCTAAGCTACAGACATATTTTCCCCATGCCCTATTCCTGTTGTTGCGAAGTATTTTTTACTCCTTTGTGTACCAGGGGTAAGCACAATTTTTCGTAAATTTGAGGCTATACGGCACGGACAGATAGCAAAGATTTCCATAAAAAAATTAATTGAATCATCAAGAGTGTTATTATTAACATATTCTTAAATTACATGAAGTTTACTTTGAAGTAAATGATTCAACTTCAAAAAATCAGTTTTTTTTAAAATCGAATTCATAAACTTTATCTATTGAGTTAGACTTTACTATATTATCCCTGTTTGACTGGTACCATATGCTCAATGGTGGATGGTATTCATCAACAGTAGTGAAAGCATGAGGGGCCCTCTCAACAATCACATTGTTACTCAAAATTTTATTAACAATTTCAGTCATTGAAAAAACAAAAACATAATGTTTTGGCGAAAATTTAATTCTTCAAAACGTTATTTTTTTTATTTTTTAGAAAGTTCTACTGCTTTAAAATTAATTTATGTGATAAAATTATCCAAATATCAATAGCCAAGAATAATCATTATAATCACCATCATTATGATCATTATATCATAATGATGGTGATTAATATTATAATGATGATCATTGTGATGATCATCATCATTATGATCATCATTATAATATTAATACGAAAACTGTGAAATGTTTGGTACACGTTTCAGTATTCGAAGGATACTGTAACATAAATGTATAGATAAATGTACATTTATCGAAATTATTTATAATAAGATGTAAAACAAATTTCCGTTATAAACATATAATCTTCACTACGATCGCATAAATAAAACTTTAACCTTTGTGTTCATTCTGACTATTCGACAGACAACCTTACAGTATATTATCATAATGTTTGCTTAGCTATGAATAATCTTCGATCTCTTATGTGTTTTTGTGGTTGGTCTGGTAGATAGAATGGAGGACAGTGGATGCTTTTAAGGAATTTTTGGGAATAAAAAAGAACAAGATCGGCTCACACCTGTAGGAGTCACCCCGAGGTTACGTTTCTTGTAACAAATTTTGAGGTTCCAGAAGGGTGACAGACAGGGACCGGAAATGTTGTATTTGAAAAATTATAAAACCAGGTCACACATTTTAGCCCTATTGAGATATAAACTTTGGGGGAATTACTTACTTACTTACTTAGGGGGGCATAACAACCCGTTATCGGGTTTCAGCCGACCTCATTATCTCTCGCCAGGCGCCTCTGCTTTGCGCGTACCCTCTCCAATCGGATACACCAAGTACGGTTAGGTCTTTTTCGGTCTGGTCCATCCATCGGAGGCATGGTCTCCCTCTTCGTCGTCGACCAACGAACCTTGAGCACCTTTTTTGCTGGAGCTTCGTCGTCCTTACGATGGACATGACCCAGCCAGCATAGTCGCTACACGCTTATACGCTGAACTACGTCAATGTCTTCGTAGAGCTCATACAGGTCGTGGTTCATTCGGATGCGATGGTCATCGCCGACTCTGACAGGACTGAAGATTTTACGAAGGACTTTTCTCTCGAACACCTCTAGAGCAGCTGCGTCAGTTTGCCAAACTACCCATGCTTCAACGCCATAAAGAAGCACAGCTAGTACGAACGTCTTGTAGAGTGCTAGTTTTGTCGATCGAGAGAGGGCTCTGGAACTTGGTTGCTAATTGAGCCCATAGTAGCACCCATTAGCAATTGCTTTTCTTCGCTTTATCTCCAGTCTGACATCATTGTTGTTGTTTATGGCGGTGCCTAGGTATATAGACTCGTTGACTACTTCGAAGTTATAGCTGCCGGATGAAACGTGGTAGTCTAGATGCCGCGTTCCCCTGCTTGTAAACAGCGTATACTTTATTTTGCACTCGTTTATCGTCAAACCCACTTGAGTTGACTCCTTTTCGATAACGATGAAAGCAGAGGTTACATTTCTCTTGGTTCTATATCGACAATATCTACAATATCGATATCGTCAGTGTACGCAAGGAGCTGGACACCTTTGTAGAAAATGGTTCCATTGGGATGTACATCGGGGAATAACTATATAAACTATTTTCGACAATTTTTTGCGAAACGGTTCTTTTAGTGTAACAAAACAAAAACTAACAATTTTTGTGTTCATTTTTATGCGATCATAATTCAGTATTTGTGTTTAAAG
Source organism: Dichetophora obliterata (assembly GCA_963920525.1). Lineage (NCBI taxonomy): Eukaryota > Metazoa > Arthropoda > Insecta > Diptera > Sciomyzidae > Dichetophora > Dichetophora obliterata. The sequence goes on along the minus strand of OY986435.1, from coordinate 147,737,711 downwards.
ACAACTACTGCCAAAAAATCCACACTACTGCGCAGGGGTGCCATAGTCGATGCAGACTCGGACCACGATAGCGCAAACTCAGTTCAGGACAGGCTTCTTCTCTCTCCGGACAAGTCAGCGGGTTCCAGCTCCTCTCGCAAGGAAGGGCCCAAGACCAAGTCAAAGGAGGGGTTGAAGGCCAAGGCCAACTACAAAGCGGCCCTTAAAATCTGCAGCCGGCTGTCAGTCAAGATTGATCTCTCTCTTTCAAAGAGAAGGAGTCGCTCGCCTGGGCTAAGCTAAAGGTGGAAGAGGGTCGCTTACACTTCGCGAGCAGACCAAGCTTTGCACCTAGGACTTCGCAGTTCGCGAACAAAGTAGAAGAGAAGGCTGCTCAAAAACGCCAAAGATCGGTGGAAAGTGTGAAAGTCGGAGCTCCAGCAAGCAAACGACAGAAGCAGAAACCGACCACAAACACAATCCCGCAGCCTAAACAGAAGGTAAGAACCAAGGCCAGTGACGTGACTAAACGACACCTGATCGTGGCACTGATCGACCGGAGTGATCTCCAAGGCAAAATGACCCTTGAGAGATGGAAATCCGTAGAGATGAAGCTTCTCGAGGTGATGTTCGCGAGGTTGGAAGCCCAACCTGACGCTCCCATGCCCACATTCGATGGAGCGGGCTGGTTCAATGGGGTTAAGATCCTAAAGTGCAATGACGATCCAACTCTGCACTGGGTGAAAGCAGTAACCCCGACACTCCAAGGCCTATGGGAGGGTGCCCAACTGGAAGTAGTGGACAGGACTAGTATCCCGTCCCTGCCAAAAGCGAAGGTACTCTTCCCAAGAGTAGTGCCGCAGGAGTCCGCACTGAAGCTTCTACAGAAGCAAAATCCGGACGTGCCAACAGCTGATTGGAGGGTGTTGAAGGTTGCTGATCCGCTACCTGATAGTAGCGGGGGGCAGCACTAAATCCTCCAAATCAACAAGGAGGCAGAGGATATCCTCTACGCGCGTTACGGGAAGATGGCGTGGGGCGTTGGTAGTGTTTATCTGCGCCTCAAAAAGCGCCACCCCAAGGACAACAACAGCAACACACTAGAGTCCGGAGAGGTGGAAAAATATCTCGGCCTAGAAGCCGTGACCGACGCTGCCCAAGAAGGACTCACTCTGGAAGATGCGGGTGACGGAGGCACACTCACAAAAGTTGACCCCGTAAAGGAACCTTCTGCCTAATGTAGTTGCAGGACCTTCAGATAAACCTGCATAAAAGCAAAACAGCCAGCGCAGAACTCCTTCTCGTATTGGAGGAAGGAGGCTACGATGTGGCTTTAGTACAGGAATCGTAGATTGCCTCGGGCAACGCGGTATCTGGCCTAAAGTCACCAAACTTCAATACGTTTTTCGCAACAACAGTAAGTAGAACAAGAACAGCCATCCTTATAAGGAAAAGCATCTATACTTATCTAATGTCTCATTACAGCACTGACGATCTTACCGTCGTGGCGCTAGAGGGCGACGCGGACGAGCCGATCCTGGTCGCCTCATGCATGGAAGAACCAAGCAGTTGTCATCGGAGCAGATGCCAATGCACACCACCAAGTATGGGGCAGCCCAGACATCAACGATCGAGGTGAGTCCCTACTTAACTTTATTTTACAGCATAAACTCAGTATAGCTAACATCGGCGAGAAACCCTTTTATGTAGGCCCCACCTCGTCGAACGTATTAGATCTAACGATATCCTCCGACAACAACACTCTGGTCACAAATTGGAGGGTGCTAGCACAGCCTTCCTTCTCAGACCATAATTATATTAGCTTCAGTGTAAGCTTTAATTACACTCCAGCTCTAAAGATCTTTAGAAGCCCCAGAAACACTAACTGGAACCGCTTCATAAGCATCATTGAGACCAAATTACCAGCTCCTAAACAAATTAATACGGAAGCGGGCATTGAAAGGTCCCTGAAGATTCTCTCGGCCCATCTTCTCAAGGCCTATCATGCCTCCTGTAAGCCCACACGAACAAAGCGTAAGATCAGACCACCATGGTGGAGTCCGAATCTTACAGACCAAAGACGCGACCTAAAAGATTTCTTAAAATTAGCTAAAATAGCTGACCAAGAAGAAATTTGGGGGGAATACAAATGTAGGCTCAAACTTTTTAAAACAAACGTAAGCAGAGCAAAAAGACACTCGTGGAAGAACTTCTGCTCAAACATAGAAAAAACTGCGGACACAGCAAGGCTCAGGAAGCTACTCTCAAAGCAGCCCTCCATTCAGAGCCAGCTACGCAAAGACAATGTCCAGTGGACGGAGAGCAGTCAGGAATCCCTCGAGGTGCTGTTAAAGGCGAATTTTCCTGGCTGTACCGAAGCTCCTAGCACTGCTACAATACGAGGGCACAGGAAAACCCCGTTACAGGTTCTACACGACTTAATAACGTCGGATGGAATCGTATGGGCTATAAACTCGTTCTCGGGATACAAATCTCCGGGACCAGATGGCAGGAATTACCATGTTACAAACGGCTGAATCGCGAGTCGTCCCATGGCTGAAGAATATATTTAACGGATGCATCAGGCTAAACTATGTACCTGTGGCTTGGAGGACAGCGAGGGTTGTATTCTTACCGAAGGCAGGTAAGAGCAGCCATCCATGTTCGAAAGACTACAGGCCAATAAGTCTGACCTCCATCGTACTCAAAACGCTCGAGAAACTGATTGACTTGCACCTAAGAAACAATTCAATCCAGTTATCAACCAACCAGCACGCATACACGAAAGGGAAATCGGTTGAAACGGCACTACATTCCCTAGTAGTAACCATAGAAAAAGCCCTCCACCACAAGGAATACGCACTCGGGGCGTTTCTAGATATCTCAGGTGCATTCAACAATGCATCAACCACCGCAATCCTCAGTGGATTACGTGCAATAGAGGCACCACCGGCAATAAACCTTTGGTTAGACAAGTTGCTAAGCTGCAGAAAGGTGCGGGCTGAGTGGGGCACTAAATCCATGGTAAGGGAAGCTCACAGTGGGACACCCCAGGGAGGGGTCCTCTCGCCACTACTATGGAATCTTGTAGTTAATGAACTACTCGAAAAGTTCGCAGGTAGAGCCCCGAGGATAACTGCCTATGCAGACGACATAAGCATTATTATAGTAGGGAAATGTCTATCTAAGCTCCATAATGGAGAGCACACTCAAAGATGTACTTGGATGGGCAAATTCAGTCGGTCTTAGTATTAACGCAGAGAAAACGGTTCTGGTTCTGTTCACGAAAAGGTACAAGGTAGCACAGTGGATACCACCGAAATTGAACGATATACGTCTCATACCGAAAACTCACACAAAATATCTAGGAGTCGTCCTGGACAGCAAGCTGTCATGGAAAACCAACGTGGAAGAAAGGGTGAAGAAATCCACCATTGCACTATACACATCCAAAAAGATGCTAGGCAGTACTTGGGGTCTCTCACCCTTTCTGATGCACTGGATCTATGTAACGGTAGTGCGTCCTATTCTACTCTACGGGATTATTGTGTGGTGGCCGGCTGTGAACAAATCAACATTCCTCAGGCACTTGGAGAAAACTCAGCGGCAGCACTGGCACTGAAGTCAACTCCAACTAAAGCGCTTGAAACGCTTCTAATTATGGACCCCCTGGACATACACGCAAAACTAATTGCCGGAAAAACGGCACAACGCCTTACGGCAGCAGGCAACATGCACATTCAAAATTTTGGACATTGTACAATCGGAAAGGATCTACTTAGTAGCACGGACTACATGGTACCTCGCACGATAGTCAATTCCAAAGTACGAACTCTTCTGGGACCAAACGACTGGTGCAAAGGTAAAGAACAAGCACAGCAGGCGGTCAACATATTTACCGACGGCTCCAAAATGCCTACGGGGGTAGGTGCGGCGGTGTATTGCGCAGAGCCTAATATAAGGCAGCCATATAAACTGCCGAACCAATGCAGTATCTTCCAGGCGGAAATATTTGCCATAAGGAAGGCTGCTGAGATAGCCCTCAGCATGGACACACAACACTCTAACATCAACATTTTCGTTGACAGTCAGGCGGCGATCAAATCCATGCGCTCCGCTAGCATCAAGCCCAAAAGTGTCTTGGCTGGCAGAGATGCACTAGATGCACTATGCGCTTCGTAAAGAGTGCGCATCTACTGGGTCCCTAGCCACCAGGACATTGAGGGAAACGAGATGGCAGACGGTTTAGCAAAGGAAGGCGCCGGGCTGGAATCAGAACTAGCAGAACTTATCCGCTACAAGAGTTGTACAGGAACCTCGAAAGAAGAGCCACACTAGCAGTGAATCGTAGATGGAGAGATACGACAACGTGCAAAATCTCGAAAATCATATGCAATGCACAATGCCCAAAAACGAACTCGGTTCATCTTGGCACGCCCGCGCAAAGATTGCAGGACACTAGTGGGCATGCTCACTGGTCACTGCATGACGGCAGCCCACGCGAGGAAGCTTGGCATCACCACGGATGACAACTGCAGGAAGTGCAAAGAACTGGGCACAGTGGAGACCCTGGAGCACCTACTATGCACATGCCCCGCCCTACTTAGATCGAGACTAAAATACCTAGGCTCATCGACGTTCCCGTCACTTAAAGATGTAGCCAGGGTGTCTCTAGAATCCCTCCTAAGGTTTGCGAACTCAACGCAAATCTTTAAAGACTTTTAAAACAAACACAAAGGTTCCTTTTGTTCGCTACCGGTACCACTAAGGACCTGAATTGGTCTATGTGAGCCTCACGAAGGCATCCGGTCTAACCTAACCTAACCTACGCTACATCACGCTAACCCTCCAACTCCAGGGTTTTTTTAAAATATACGGATCGTCATGCAAATAATTAACCAATAGCTCTAGATTAAATAAATAAACCAAAAAGATAAATAACTTCACATATAGAAGGCTAAAATTCTGTTATCTCAAATGTACCTAACGGTACCTTATCATACGCTACGTAAGTGTTTTTTTTCACTGCCTTACTGCTTTTGACAGGTGATACTAGTTATTCTTATTAATTCATTTACTGGAAAGCTTATTATGATATAACATATCAAAAAGAAGCAGAGAGGTATTGTACAAACATAAATATTAATGCAATTGCAAAAACATTATGTCTGCGCAGGAAATTTAATTCTGTAAAACCGCGGTTTATTAGTATAAGGGCTCGAATTCTGCCCAGTTCCGCCATAACTACATAAAAAACATAAGATGCGTTGTATTCTTCGCATTATTATTATTTCATTAATAATTTTTATTTCGCTACGTTATAATATGTAGATCTTTAGAAGAGTTAGTAATTTGTAATCAGAGTTTTTAAGATATTTTATTTTAATTTAGTGAAGGTTTTACTACTGGTCAGATCTTTTAAAAATAAATATAATTTCGATATGAACAAAAATATTCATATGAGCTATCATATTTTTCATAATTTCCTGAAATTAGTTCTAAAACGTAAAGTTGCATGCAACACATGAAAAATTAGTTAAAAAATTATTTCCGCTCGAAAATAAATTTTAAATAAGCAAACACAAGTAATTTTAAAATATTTTTTTAATAAAATTATTCGTACCTAAATTAAAATTGTAACACATTTAAATTTTAAACATTACAATTTAATTATGATAACTAAAATAAACGACATCAAATAAAACTACTTTGCATATATGTATGTATATAACAAATTAGAAAATATATATATTATATATATAAATTCAATTCATAATAAAAAATAAAATGCGGACAGAATATTTAAGTAATTTGAATAAAAATTTAAACTAGTTTCAAATGAAAACATCATAAATCTTAAAGTTAAGCATACAATAAGAAACAAACGAAAGACCGAAAGCACAGCTTTTATATATATAAAAAAGATTTCTCAACACATTAAGTAAAGGCAAAAATGATGATATAAACATACTTTTTTAGGCATAACACAAATTGAATTATGTATAACAAAACTAAAATCAAAATAATTGTTTTCGTTTTCCAAAATAAAAATAGTTAAATTTAATTATAATAAAATTTCGAAAATAATATCACAAATTCACAATTAAGCTTAGTATAATAACACGTTGTGAATTTTTCTTGTGTTTATGTGTGATGGTGTGATTGGTAGGCATGGCTAAATGTTATAAGTTATAATAAATATTCAGAGAGGGTGAGAGTTGCAACTGGACTTTGCTCAAAAATAATAGTGTTTGAATTTTTAGGCGGACTTGTTTGTTTTAAAGTTTCGAGGTCCTTTTTTATATTTTTTTCTGTAGCATTCATATCGCCTCTTTGTACGATATGGACACAACTCTGATTTAAAATTTGGCAGATGTGCCTATATTGTTTTAAAGCAGTGATACACTTGCATGTATGTCTAGCTTATGATAGTTATTAAAAGGTTTACGTTGTTGTTTTCAATATTGTTTGTTTCAATTTCTACGTATTTGGGCTTAGCATAATATTTCATGTAGTTTCGTTCAATATTTGCCTTACATAATTTTTATTTTTGTTTTGTTAATTTAATTTTTTAAGTCTTCAGACAAATTTTTCTTTGTTTTATGTGTGTTTTTTTTTCAATTTAATTAATTCACTCAATATGTTCTTTAAATTTAATTACTTTAAAATTCTTATTTTAAATTAATATCTACAATTATTTTGGCCTTAATTTCTAATACGTATCTGGGAGATTGTTTGCTCATTTTTTTGGCTCTCTTAAAGCCTTTTTGGAAAATATTCTTTATTATTTTCTTTATCTTATTCGCTGCACAAAGTTAAACTTTTTGTTCTTATAAAATATTTATTTTTATTATATTCTTGAATAATAATAATAATTATTTAATTTTAGTCACTGGTAAACACAATTTTTGTTTGCCCCATAGTTTTGTTAGGGGTATGCAATAGGGTGGGCCGATTGATGAAAATAAGCTGTCACATGGATTTTATATTGGAGTCCCTCTTATAAGACTTTGACATAGTTGTTGTGTTCACAGACCTGTAGTGAAAATGTTTCAGAAATATTTTTAAAAAATATTTAAACTCTCTAGAGCAATTTGTTTTTGGATATTTTCAAACTATTTTTAAAATTAGTTTAACCAAGAACCATGACTTACCATGTCTGTTATACTAGTAAAAAGCTAAATTGTCCATATTAAAAATGAAATAGTCTTACTTTTGATGTCCTGTAACTTTTTTTCGACCGATTGGTTTTGTTAAAAATTGCATGGTTAAATTTTTGAGAGGAGGAATTAATTGTGGGTATCAGTTTTAAAAACAAACTAGCGAACAAGTGGGACTCCAGTACAAATCTAGGAAAAATAATATAAAAGTCAAAATGGAAAGGTACGTTTTATTTCACAAAAAGAAAAAATATACCCAGACTTTTTTTTTCCTGTAATAGAAAATCATGTAAATACTTATAGTCATTAAATTGGCCTACCTTAGTATGTAGCAATTTGTTATAATCAAAAAGATTTCGGTATATGAATACATACTCAGATAAATGAATAGTTTAATAACTTTGCGACAGGACATATGTTACATGTTTTATTTTTTGTTGTTGTTTTGTTATAATGTTTTATGCGTGCTTTTAAGAGAGCGTCACAGAATGTATTATTTATTTCAAATTTTCTCTTATTGTTTTAATATGACAAAAGAGAAAAAAAACAATAGTTGAAGCATATATACAAGATATGAAAACTGCCTAAGAAAAGGTAAAACAACATGAAAATTCACTTTTGGGGTTCTTTAAGTTTCACAATTTTTTCATGAATAAATTGCTTTCATTTGTACCAAAGAAAAAGTGACATTAACTCTTGGATCTTTAGAAACGTTTTTTCTATCAGCTTTGTATATTGTAGATGTTCTTTGAAGAAAAAATCATCGTTTTAAAAAAACAACTATCAAAACTGTACCCGTTGCTTTCAAATTGTCAATGTAAAATTTATTATCAGTCTTGTATTTTTCTTAAAGAAATGTGGCCGATCTTAAATCCAAACTCAATATAACTTGCACCACAACTTTAATATAATCATATCAAAAGCAGATACGCTTAAAGTTGTCTAGAAGTAATATTTTTAAGTTAATATGTAAGAAAGAAAAAAATGGTTTTATACTATTATAAACAGGAACTCAAACATTGTCTAGACAAAAAGTTTTATACAGCTTAATTGTTCCTCTAACTTCATTGTTATTAATTGTCTTTTCGAAATTTTCTTGTTATGAAACATTACTGTGGTACATAATTTTTCACATTTCTCGCCATTAACTCTTATAACTCTTAACTGCTATAACCCTTATAGCAAAAAACGAGGAATAAAATAGTATCTACCATTTTAGTCAGCATCTATAAAAGCTTATTATTTCAGCAAAGTTGAGCATACATTGACAACAAGCGGAAAAACAAACTTACTAAATTAAAATTAAACTGGAAATTAGTTTGTGCCTAACGATTCTGGGTTTTTCAAGCAATAATATTTGGAAAATACCTTATCAAATCACTTTCATTGAAGACGAGACAAAATACATCAAAATAATTTATGATAAAAAAGGTGGATCAAAAATCCGGTTGTATCATTAGAATAAAATATTAAAAAATATTTAAAACTGCAAGGAATGAAGACAATCCATAAAATTTATTACAGAAATTTTTTTTTAAGTTTAATTTGAATTTGAAATTATTTAGTGTCAAGCCTTACTAGAATAGGAACATAACAATTTTTCTGCGAAGAAAAAGGTTATCTTTATTGAGGCACAAGAAACAAGGTGTGCGCATTGTGTGCAAATTCGTGTGCACTAAAAAAGATATGTGTATTGATGGATTCTATTGAAAACTAATTATGAATTAATGCATTAAATTGATATATTATGAAGCCTACAAAAATATATTTAATGGTAAGGTATTAATAGTTTCATATTATTGTAAAAGTATAAATACGAGAAAAAGTAGCAAAGCACAATATGTAATTATCTGTCATCGGTTTATTTTAACACAAATTGGTATCGAAAAAAAAATTAATATCTAGTAAATATGAAGGAATAAAATCATGAAATAACAAAAGAATTCTGTTACTACAGCTTTTTCGTACTTTCTCAGCGCTAGATGATTTCAAGAATATTAACCTTATAGTATTGAAATATCTCAACGATATGGATAAAAGTGGTTTAAAACATTCTAATAGAAAATAAATTTAACCACCTTAATAAAGGTTTTGCTTATAGGGACAGCACAAGACATAACCACTAAATACATGGAATATGTTCTTACCAAGTAAAGAACACAAAATTGAGTACATCAAAAATATGTAAATACAAGTTTTTGTTTCCACCACACTGTACCATCTGAAATGTAATACAATAGCACATTGGTTCGAATGTTTTTAAGTCTTAAGATCTTTAAAATAAGACAAATTATAAAAAATGTATTTTGTATAACCCTTTTTGTCGTTCGAAGTTAAATCACAGAAAAAGTTTTGGGTTTTCTCTTGGAAGTCCTTGGATTGGAAGGCTTGATTATGTTTTTCATAACAAAACATAAACCAAAATGATGAAATATCTTTTCAATCAAACAGAAAATCAAACACAAAATTTGTTTAAACTGCTTAGTTAAAAACCATCGATTTTGGGAAATTACAAGACAAGATTAAATTTTTTTTTTGAAAAAGTCTATAGTACATAGATATTTAAGTAGACTCCTCAAGCTACTATAAAACAATTATTTATGTAAAATATGCTTATCACAAGCACAAACATGAAATAAATAAATAGCTGAACTCTTTTGTTCTTATTTTTCAGAAGAACATAATAACGAACTGTTTTTTTTTAAACCAAAATTGTGGAAAATTTGTTTTTTTTTATTTTTTAATAATACTGCTTAAATAAGAGACAAAGTAAAGGGTCCGTCAAATAACTTTTTTTTTTTAAATTCTATAAAAAAAGTACTGAATATTTTTTAAAATTTCTTTTTTTATTTGAAAGTCCAATCCTTCCGGTTAATAATGAAAAATAATTTCATTCAAATGGCTGCCTCGGCTGGCCATGCAGTAGCCTACACGATCGGTCCAATTTTTAAGCATATTATCGATTATGTGCAGCTGTATTTCACCAATGGCTTCACGAATATTGTTCTTTAAAGCGTCAATTGTCTCTGGCTTGTCGGCGTAACACTTATCTTTGAGGGCACCGCACAAATAATAGTCCAACGGTGTCAAATCGCAGCTCCGAGGTGGCCAAACGACATCAGCTCTGCGGCTGATAATGCTATCTTCAAAAACAGGGCGCAAAACATCGAGTGTAGCTTCGGCTGTGTGGCACGTAGCGCCGTCCTGTTGAAACCAAATGTTGCCAATACCCTCCTCTTAAATTTTTGTGAACAAAAATTCGTTCAACATGGCCCGATAACGATCGCCATTGACTGTAACGGCCACTCCTTGCTCATTTTCGAAGAAAAATGGCCCAATTATGCCTCAGTGACTCGTTTTGGGTGTAGCGGCTTTTCAATGTATGCGTGCGGGTTTTCTGTGCCCCAAATGAGACAATTTTGCTTGTTTACATACCCGCCAAGATCAAAATGAGTTTCATCTGAAAAGATGATTTTTTTTTGGCAAAATCGGCATCTTCTGTAAGTCGATCGCAGGCCCACTTAGCGCAGCGAAAACGGACTTTGGACTTTGTATGGCGTCATACCAAGGTCTTTATGCAAAATCGTCTCAATTATGCCTCCGAAATGTTCAATTGTTGAGAACGACGGTGAATTGATGTTGATGGCGCTTCACGCACACTTTCTGCCACAGCAGCAATATTCTCGGGTGTACGCACTGCTTTTGGCTTTTCACGCTTTGGTTTATCGATGAGGATGCCAGTTTCTTTCACTTTTTTCACAAGATAACGAACATACGGAGCTGACGGTGCTTCTCTTCTTCCAAAATCCGTACGCAGTTTTCGCACACATTCTGCAACATTACCATGATTTCCAAAGTAATGTCGCAATATTTCCCAGCATTGTTCAAGCGTATACACAACCATATTCGTTTAGCGGAAGGATAAAACTAATTATCTGTCAAATCAAACATGAGCTAAGTGTTACCATTCACGAAATAAGCACTAGTTAAAGAAAAAGTTAGATGGTGGACCCGTACTATATATCCAAAGTTAAAAACTAATTTTCTTGAGTTATTTATTTTGCATGATTTCTACTAAATTCACTTGATTATATTGAAAAAATCTTTTAACTTTTTAAGTTCCTCAGAGACCTTTAAGATCAAAATTATTTCGATAAATACGTTACCATAGCTTATTGTTAATAAATTGCAAGCAAAAAAAAGTAATTATGAAACAATACCTTCTACTGACAAAACTATTAAAGCCTGAAATTATAATGTTAGTATAAGAAAGCATTTGTTGCTAGGTTAGAACTAGCATTATTGCTAATAACTTGAAATAATTTTAAAATTTGATAGAATTCCTATTATATTCCTATTATTCCTCGGTCCAAATAAAAAACCCACCATAATGTGTTAATGGTATAATGTTTTTTTTATTGGTTGGAGAGATTACTTGGTATAGGTTAAGAGTTATTATATTTTTGAAACGTCATAAGGGAAGGTATCATCAGAGTTTTTTTATCGACAAATCTATAAACATAATCCAAAAATTAAACTATGCGCCAAAATGGAAAAAAATTTCCGTGATCGGTGTGTCAATATTTTTTTTCTAATAGACTTCGGCCCGCTGATTGCAAAAATCGCAATAAAAAATTTCCTATTGATATGTTCTTGAGATACATATTTTTGAATTTCTTACCCGATTTTTTTGGATATAGCTCCATACATTTAACCATATCTTCAGTTTTAATTAACTGATTTGGTTAAAATAAATAGCAAATTAAAGAAAAATAAATTACTAAACATTTAACTTATTTGTTTTTCAAATGTTTAATAGAAAGATATTTAAGAATCAAAAATTTTTTTAGTGAAAACAAAATCGAAAAAACCATAATAAAAATTAGCCAAAATAGAAGACACTAAAATATGCACAGTTTATCATTTTATGCATAGAGATGATTTTTTAAATAAAATATTGAACTATTGATGAAGATAATTTATAGAAGAATAACGAATTTAGAGACAACAAGGTGAAGATACCAAAAATTGAATTTTTTTTAATTTTTTTTAATATTTTAATTTAATTTTTTTAAAGTTAATGTTTAGGTCAAATTTTATTAAAGTAATGGTAAATGTAAATTTTTAAAGTGATTTCGGTTTTTTTTGTCTGTTATAATTTTCAGAGCTTGTTTGTCTAATGAGAAACCATATATAATCGCCATTTTGTAATATAAAAGTCATTGGCATGTTAGTCGAAAACTATCGAATATCGATAACAAAAAAAAAAATTCAAATCACTTTTAAAATATACATTTACCATTACTTTAATACAATTTGACCTAAACATTAACTTTACAAAAAAAAAAAATTTAATTATTTTAAATAATATTAAAAAATTGAAAAAATTCAATTTTTGGTATCTTCTTTTTGTTGTCTCTATCTTCTATTTTTGCTAGTTTTTTTACTGCTCTACATATTAGGAAAATTGATGAATTAAATTTAAATTAAATTTATTTTTTTTTTTCAGTTTATGTATATTATAACTAAATAGGTGAATTAAAACTTCAGATATGGTATGATAATGTATGAAGCTATATCCAAAAAAATCGGGTCAAAAATTCAAAAATATATATCTCGAAAACCTATCCATAGAAAAAATTTTTTATTGCGATTTTCCTATTTAGCGGGCCGAAATCTAAAAGAAAAAAAATTGTGGTACAAAAATGGTGGCCATAGTGTTATTTTTAACTTTTATTAATAACTTCTTAAAAGTCACAAAATATTTTATTTTTTATTTTACACAAATAAGATAAAGTAGCACTTTGCATAGATCCCTTTCTTCTAAATGTACCCCGCCACATGAAGCAAAACTCAAATAATTTTCGTTGGTTTGACTTGGTATTTGAACTGATGATCGCAGATTAACTTGTTAGAAAAGTATATTAAATTTTTATTGATTGATTTTTAATTGCAAATTTGATATTAATTCAAAAATAAACAATTTTCGACTAAAAAATCTGCCTTAATTTGTTTATAGCTGCAAGTTAAGCATCACTATTTTATCTTTTACATAAAAACTAAAAAACTTTGTATACTTTAATATAATATATATTATTATTAATAATATATATTATTATTAATATATATTATTATAATATATATTATTATTAATTAAAATTTGAAAGAATTTCGCTTATAGTTTCGTAAAAAATCATATCTGATGCAGTCCTCTAAAACTAGGTTTAAACGTATAATTCCTTTTAAGGATATCAAAAGAACATAGTAACATGACAAAGAAATCTAAACAAAAACCAGAATTGAATTAAATATGTGTTATTCTTAACCAATGTTTGTTATTTATGTGTCAACAATAAGTGTGTATTGAGCTTAGGTAAGAACTATGCAAGAATTTTTCGTCAAAGCAACTTCCAACTTTACCAGTGCATTCAAATGGAAAATAATTACATATGGCTTGTACCAAAATAGTAGGCAATTTAGATTATACTTTAAGATATAAAAAACTTTGTTAGTTCCTTAGGTCAAGAACTCTTCTCATGATAATGAGAATATAAATAACGTCGCATTTAAGACTCCAAAAGAGAATATTTTGAAAACATTTCTGATATCTTTTGATTTGTGAATTGCTTTTTACACATACAAGCGAAGTGTATAATTTTTTAAGCTTTTTGTGAGGCTATACACAAGTTTCTTTAAGGTTTTACGTTAGTCACCGAAATAAGAGAGATACTATAAATCACAAAAAACTTAGAAGTTTATTTAAAATTGCAAAAGAAAATAAACCTTCTGAACACTCTCAATAGCGGATTTTATAACATCATTGCCAATGTAATACATGCATGTAAATATACAGGCGAATCTGGATATAGTGAACAAATTTTTTGCATTTTTTTAAAAATGAATGTTTTTTCTTAAATCTTTGTAAATGACAGTTACCATTTTTGCATGAATTTAATTGTTGGCTTTAGATCAAGATTTTAAGAGGGCAACAACTTTTTAATAGAAAGTTACTATTTTGTTCACTATCGGTCTTTAATTATTTAGAGTAGCATGTGTAAAAATAAAAGTTCACTATTCCAAGCGTTCACTATTTTGGGGTACGTTACATCCAGATTTGACTGTATATATATATAATGCATACCTTGATTATATATATATATATTAGAGAGGAGTAATTTTTTTCTATGCTGGTAATATCAAGTTTTATATTCTACATGAAATTCTGGCTAAAAAAACTCCATGGGATCATATAGCTCCGATGAAATTTTTCCCAGCGAAAATTCGTTTATAGATTCAGACATCGAAGAATTTTTTTCATAGCACAGAACTGCTCATAAATGAATATCAATATAAAGGGGCTACGAATTGCCACCAAAATGGTACTCCGGTGGTTTTCACGGTCGCTGATCATAAACCCGGGGTCAAAATTTTTAAATTCAAAATAGCAGCTTCAGTAATGCGGACATGACCATATTTAAATAAAAAAATATAGCAAAAGTCTTCTATTTTCAAAAGAATTTTTTAAACCTTCATCGATCAAACAAAAAAATTAACCCTTTAGCTCCTTAAATTTATCAAATGATAATAAATGCTTTTTAAACTATGTATAATAAAAAAAAATAAGTTCAAAAAACTAAAACCCGACTACTAAAAATCACGCTCTAAAAAGTATGAAACAAGAAAATGTTCGCATCTGAAATTTTTATGTTTAAACTATTCAATGTTTTTTGTTTATTAAATAAACAACTTGCACATAATATATTTTATTGTATTTTATACATATTCATAGTGACATTCAGAAGATATCCGTTGTCGTATGCCACCTCATATACCATATGTGGTTATATGACGCCCTCTAGACGTATGGTAATATGTCGTCCTCTTGATGCACTTTGCCCTAACGGTTATGATCGCTTACCACTGTTACAATGTATTGTTTTGTTAGGATATGTGGCATACGACCACGGATATCTTCTGAATATCACTTTGAATATGTATAAAATACAATAAAATATATTATGTGTAAGTTGTTTATTTAATGAACAAAAAACATTGAATAGTTTATACATACTAATTTCAGATGAAAACATTTTCTTGTTTCATACTTTCCAGAGCGTAATTTTTAGCAGTAGGGTTTTAGTTTTTTTTAACATATTTTTTATATAAATTATTTTGGGGATACAATTTTTATACAATCGAAAGTATTAACTACTTATTAATTATTTGATGATCAATTTATAAACAAAGATGCTTATTATGGCACTTAAAATTTTTTTTAGTGCATGAACTTATGTCCTATAGACGGCGGTACATTCAATTAAATGTGACGTCACAAAGTCTATATTAAGCGGACTAAAAGAAAACGCTTCCAACGATACCTGATATCAAATTATGATAAGTAATTTAGAAGACAGGGGTTCAGTTATTTTCTTCAAGAGGACGCTTTATTCTATTTAATGTGACATCACTTAGCCTTTAATCAGCGGAAGTGGAAAGGCTTTCAACGATACCTCATTTGTCAAAATATGATAAGTATCTTAGAAGTTAGAAGTTTAGTTTACTTTCTGTACTCTAGAGGGCGCCATATTAAATTCAAATTTACGTCACATAGCCTTTAAACACCGGAAGAGGAAAACGCTTCCAACAATACCTCATTTGTCAAAATATGATAAGTAGCTTAGAACTTAGTGGTTTAATTTACTTTATTTCCTCTTGAGGGCGCTTTATTAAATTGTATGTTACGTTTTATAACCATTAACCAGCGGACGATCAAAACGTTTCCAACGATACCTCATTTGTTAAATTCTGATAAGTTGCTTAGAAGTTAGGGGTTTAGTTGATTTTCTGTTCTCTAGAGAGCGCCATATTTTATTAAATGTAACCTCATAACTAGCGGACGATCAAAACGCTTCCAACGATACCTCATTTATTAAGTTCTAATAAGTAATTAAGAAGTTAGGGGTTTAGCTGATTTTCTGTCCCCTAGAGGGCGTCATATTATATTTAATGTGACATCATAACTAGCGGACGATCAAAACTCTTCCAACGATACCTCATTTGTTAAATTCTGATAAGTGGTTTAGAAGTTGGGGTTTAGTTAACTTTCTGTCCTTCAGATTGCGTCATATTAAATTTTATGTGACGTCACATGACTTTTAGCCAGCGGACGATCAAAACGCTTCCCACGATATCTCATTTGTCAAATTACTATAAGTAATTCAGATGTTAGGGCTTATTTTACTTTCTGTCCTCTAGAGAGCGCTTTATTCAATTTTTATGTAACGTCACATAACCTAAAGCCAGCGCACGGTGAAAACGCTTCTAACGATACCTCATTTGTCAAATTATGATTAGTAATTTAGAAGTTAGGGTAGTTTAGAAGTAAGGGGTTTAAGTGACTTTTTGTCCTATAGAGGACGCTATATTAAACTTTATGTGACGTCACATAACATTTCTTCATCGGACAATCAAAACGCTTTAAACGATACCTCATTTGCTTATGTCAAAAAAATTTTTCTCATGTCTTTATGTCCGCTAGAGGGTGCTATATTAAATAAAATGGGACGTTACATAGCCATTAACCAGAAGACTATCAAAACAATTCCAACGATACCTCATTTGTCAAATTATGATAGGTAGTTTAGAAGTGAGAGTGGAACAGATGAACATACATACATACATACCGATCAATCACATATATCTCTCCTATTGCTTCGCCGTAGTCTGGTAAAAAGTAATCAGAATCCGCTTACAAAACTTTGACATCTCAGGTATAACTCCAAGTAGCTAACTACCCAATTTTAACCCTTTTTACTAAATTTTAACCCTCTATAAACATATTTTTCAAAATTCTTTCGCATCTACATAATCAAAGTAATATTTTTGTAAAATTTAATTTTACAAGGCCAAGTAGTTTGTGCTGTGGGTCGATCAGTAAACGAGCAGAAACCAACAAAGCAAAAAAATTCAACAAATGTACTAGACAGTAAGAATCAAACGCTCTATGAAATTATTATATAGGAATCTTTAAACGATTTTTCGCTGGGTAAAATTTTATCGGAGTTATATGGTCCCAAAGAGTTTTTAACTCATAATTTCATGAAGAATCCAAAACTGAATGTTACCAGCATGAAAACTTTCGACCGGAACAAATTGCTCCTACCTATTGTATATGCATTTACGAATATTTTCGGTTAATTGTTATGTATAAATTGTATTGTATCGTCTATAATTATAGTAGTATTTAATATTGGTTAAAATTAAACTTATGTAATTATTTATTATGTAAAAGTTTACGTATTTTAGTTTTCATCTTGTATCTGCTTTTTTCATAAGTTTTTTCCTTTTTTTTTTCTGTTTATTATTATTTTTTTATATTTAAATGTATGTTAATATTTTAAATGTTTTTATCTTGGTTGCTCTATTAAATTTATGTGTTTACTTTACTAACGGCTTTTAGTAGATCATGGTTGCTCTTGTCTAGCGCGCTCATCATGCCCAAATTGCTGCCTAGGCCGGCACCCACACCAACACCCACTCCCATGGCCAGACCCAGCTTCATATCGTTCTGGGCCACTACAGAGTGGTGGAGATTGTGTGGATTGTGCGCTATGATCGAGTGATGATCCTGCTGTTGTTGTTGTTGTTGTTGCTGCTGATGTTGTTGCTGTTGCTGCTGCTGTTGTTGTTGTTGCTGCTGCTGTTGCTGTTGGGCCTGCTTATTGGCATTCTGTTGGGCGGATTTCATCGATTCTTGAGCCTTCATCTTTTCCTGTTCTTCTCGATCACGTCGTGCCTGAGAATAGAAGAAAAGAAACAAAAAGTTAGAAGCAAGTTAAAGCAGCTTAAATGTTCAGGTTTTACAGAATATGCTGTTTATATTAAAACTTAATACATGGAAGAGTGTGTGTGTGTGTGTGTGTGTTTTTGTGTATTCTTTATACTAGCCTCTGGCTTATGTTTCTCTACACTGGAAAATCATTCCATCTTTTAGACAAGATTTGGTTATAGTAAACAAACGGCAAACTTACATTTCCTTTTTCTTAAGGATTTGCCCTTGCACCGAATGTTAATTTCGAAAAATCATTTTATCATAGAATAATAAATTCTTTGAATAAATATACACAAACTGAAAAATGTGTATTAAAAATCACGCGATTTCAGAGTCCGCCTACATTATGACGTCCACGGACATTTTGTCCCCCCTCCAATTTCCATGTATTTTCTTTGATATATTAGTCATGAAGGATCAATAATCATTTTTAAATAGGTTTATATTTTAACCTTAAGGGGAAAACCTAAGTAAAATTTCTAAAAAAATTTCTAAAAAAAGTAAAAAGAATCAAATTTTTCGCTTAAAAGATGCTTTAGGGTCTTAAAAATAATATACCAAATGATGGAATCCGGCAAAAGTGTCTAAATGCCAAAATTTTCTATTTTACGCTTAGTAACATTTTTTTGTGAAAATTACAACTGTTTTGTTCAATCACTCACCATTTCGCCAAAAATCAATATATCGAAAAAACCTACGTGTGTCGATAGGTGGTGATCTATGAAAATTGACAAATTCTTGTTTTTTGTTCCAGATCAAAAATTAAGTACTTTTGATATCCAGCCATGGACCGCTTCAAAAAATAGGCGCCTGCAAACGAATGCTGCACAGCCTATATTTTATATTGAAACTTAAAAAAAATTACATTTTTTATGTCAATACTTATATTATAAAACGGTATTTACATATTTTTGATTGACCCTTTCATTGAGGCAAAATATATTTGAAAATACGCCTATTTTTCGGAAGTTACTTTGGTGAGTCAGTTTGCTATCTCAAGAATTGATTTGTAATTACTGTAAAATTTTTATTAATAAAAATATGAAAAGTAGGTTTTAATAAATGCAACAATATTAACGAGCTACGACAATGCTTGGAAATATTTACTGAATATTGTTAATAGTCAATAAATATTTTAAGACCACTAAAGAAACAAACTCTTTTCTCAGTGTAATTAAACAGTTTTCGATTTTGTTATCTCATGTACCTGAACGGCTTTTTAAACTAGATCAAAGATGGCAGAGAAGAAACACTTCGATAACTTTCTTTAATGACATTAATTGCTTTACTTAATTATTAAAACTTTTTCATGTTTAACGTATTTATGGATATTTTGAAGACTTGGGTGATTTTTAAGTCGGCGTTTTTATTTCTGGTATGGTGGAGTCAATGAACTCAGTTTTGAAGAATATGATGACAAATTTGTAACAGAAATATAAATTTTTTTTTTCTAAATAACTAAAAAATGGTTTTCACGCTGTCACTTAAAAAGAAAAGATCCAAAAAAGATATTAATGCCTTCCACAATAACATATTGGTGCGTAAAAACGATCTGATGCAGCTTTTTTACGACATGTTTCGCTTGAGTTCAGCGAACTGAAACACAAGTTTTTTAATGAAAACTACTAATACAGTTGTAAATTTCTCGCAAATAATCACCAGATTTTAGATGAATTTTTAAATTATCTGCATAATAAAACCGATTTTCCGACTCAACAATCAGATTTAAATTACACGAAAACTGATGAAGTTCCAACAAGTTGGTATCCCTCCCAAAGGCGTTAACGACGATTTTCGATATCATTAGTTAGCGAAAACTGTAAATTTCTATTAACGTGGCACGCACAATGGCCGATAAAGACAACGATTATTATCGTTAAATTTTTGGAAATTCCACTACTGGCCTTAGTTGCTACATATGCTTTGACATACAGTTGTGAACAAAATTATAGCAGTACTCTTATATTCAGACATGTTTGGATAAATAATACTAGTCTACAAATTTCGTATCTGGTAAGCCCATTATCATTCTTATATGAACTTTCACCGCTGGTTTCAAATCTGTACTCAGTTTCCTCCTATATTGTAAAATTTTTAAGATACAGTTTTACGTTTTTGGCACGAGTTTAGTATTATTGTTCTAGAATCTAAGCTACTCACATAAAATAAAAAATATTATTTCGTATTTTAGAAAAAATATCAGCTTTTCAATCAAATATCAACCACTATCGTGTCATGTGCGATAGCCGAGCAAAAGTTTTGAGATTATACAACGAAATATCAATAAATATTGTATCTTTTGTTTTTGCGGAGCTGTAAATGTTCAAATTTAAAATGTCTGTTTTTCATGAAAAAATACATTTAATCAATAGTTTTTTTCTAAATTCTAATTTTGGTCGAGAATAGCTTCGCTAAAACAAAAGCTACAAAATTTATTGATATTTCGTTATATAATCTCAAAATTTTTGCTCGGATACCGCACATGCATAACACTAATGACAAGATAGTGGTTGATATATTGATTGAAAATTTGTTATTTTTTTAAAATACAAAATATTTTTTTTTATTTTATGGTAAGTAGTTTAGATTCTAGATCAATTATACTAAACAAGTGCCAAAAACGTAAAACACCCTGTATCTTAAAAATTTTACTATATAGAAGGAAACTGAGTACAGATTTGAAACCAGCGTTGAAAGTATATATAGGAATAATAATGGGCTTACCGGATACGAAAATTGTAGACTGTATCCAAACATGTCTGAATATAAGAGTGCTGCTTTTATTTAGTTCTCAGCTGTACATTATAATCCACTATTTTAGTTTTAGTAATACTTACTACTTATTGAATAATTGTTACCTGAGCCAGCTTTAGATATAATAAAGTTTAATTTAGGCGAATGTAACTTCAATTTAGATAATGAAAACTCCGTATTTCAGAGCAACATTTTCGTTTAGAGTTAAAAGATTGGTTTTTTAAAGTATGATTAATAATCACCTTAATGATTATTATTGGCCTTTGTAGTCTAGTGGAGAGTGCGCTAGACTATCAGCCCAGAGGTTCCTGGTTCGAGTCCGGGTTTCAGCATGGTTCTTTTCATTTTCTTTGTTCTTTCCTATATTTAGAATTATGGAAAACTAAAAATCCACAACTAAATTGTGAAATTAAAGGACAGGAACAACTGAGGGCTGGAAATGCTTTCCGAGGTTAAAGGCATAATCATAGCCTCGGTTAAAAGCAATTCAAATTGTGTTTCACGGTTATTTTGCCTAATCAATAATTCACGAATGTTTCCAATCAATTCCCCTAAATAATCTTTCCCTTTCCTTTCAGGTCAAAAACAAAACCTTGTTTGTATAAGGCGCATGCTTTGGTTCTTTGATCTTTTTTTAAAAAAAATATATATAAAAATTAAAATTTTTTTAATTCAATATTCAATATTTTTTAATATAATTCGATATTCGTTACTAAATAAACATTTGTCTTAACTAGAAGGCTCTAATATATACAATGTATTTTCAATTAACAAATATTTATTTCAGCAAAAGGAATTATGACGTTTATTAACTTTAACCAAATATTGGTTGAAAGAAAGGAACTCTTTTCTTAGTTTACACAACTGTGGTCTAAATAATATCAGTGCGTAACACTAATTCATGAAAATTAAAATCAGTTAAAAAATAATCAAGTTATTTTTCTCTTTGCTGATAAATACGGTTACTTGAGAAATGCTCAAAACAATTGAGTCACAAAATTTTTGAAAGAAATAACAGTTACTTGTTATTTAAGTTTAGCTCGTGTGTCCTCAAAAAAAATTTCAAGAACCTTTTTGTATTTTTTTATTGATTAAAATCACCATTTGTCTGTTTGCTATTATTTTAACCGCCTTATTTTTGAGTAGTATTCAAAACAATTTATAACCTAGAAAACCTAAATCTATTTAATCCTTGCTTTAAGTACTGTATTTTGAATTAAATTAAGAACATTTTAAAAATAAAAACTTGTGCTGATTTTTCTAATAAACGCTTTAATTTTTAATTTGTTTGTCTTTTTTTTACCTCAGCTGTATGTATTTGATTTTAAACACGTGCTGACAATTCAAAAAGCAAAACTAAACAGTTATCCAATTGAAAATATAAAGGTTGGGCAGCTAAAAATAAAAAAAAAAAATATATTTCAATACGCGTTTCTAAGTTTGGTTTTTTTTTCTCAACAACTTTGGGGAAGTTATTTTCGTGTGGATAATAAATATATAAGAATTTAATATATGCAGATTTCTTTTGTTTTATTTTGCACCTATACAGAAGCCACAACCTCTGATTAAACTCTTAGCGTAACAGTTGCCGATAACGTAAAAAAATACATTCTGATTTGCAAAATATAAGATTTTATACATAAAATATATAAATATTCATCAGTTTTTGAGATAAACTTTATCAATGTTTATTGAAATAAACTAATTAACTATCTGTTTAATGATTTTTGTAAACTTAAACACCTCTAAAAAAAAGCAATTCAAGACATAAATCCGTAATTATCATCAGTTGTCTTATTATTTTATATTTATTTAAAAGATAATTTTTGTTTTCTTTTTTCAATATATGTTTAAGAATAACTGTCAGGTATATGAGGTGGTGAAAGGCAAAGTGGTCCAAGACAAACGCTTGGAAAAATACAGGTGATTTTATCAAAAAAGCAATTTGAGATAAAACTTTCTTGTTTTTAAACTTGCAATAGTTAAAATGTTTTCTTAGACTATGTTTTCTCAGTCTGTACCACAGAGTCTCAAAATTGCGAAAATTTTTGCGTACCCTTGGTACACAAAGGATTTAAAGACTCTTCGCAACAATAGGAAGAGGGTATGAAAGAAATATGTTTGTAGTTTGGACTTAAATGACCTAGAAAAATACAAACGACCTAGAAAAATACGAGAATCGCTCAGCTGCATTATATAATGAGTATTTGTATAATATGAAGCTTTATTAATGAAGAGATTTATTAATGTTAAGAAGAAGACTGATGGATTTCCTTCTTCTTTCAAATTTCAGGATGGATTTACTGATGTTTTTAGGGCCACCATTATTTGTGGCCTTTTTGCCAATCTTTTTAAAGAATCATTCTGTTCAGATTCTTTTAATACTGATTTAGCGTGTTTTGATTATAAGAACAACACACCCAAAGCTTCTTTGGAGCTTATATTTTTAACCTCAGAGGATATTTTTAAGTATATTATATCAATCGATGAAGATTTTAGCTCTGGACCAGATGGGATTCCTGCCGCAGTATCAAAACAAAGCGGCTCCATTTTGTGTCAACCACTCACGTTATTTTTTAATAAATCAATTAATGAAAGTAATTTTCCTCTTATTTGGAAAAAATCTAATATCAGTCCTATTTACAAAAAACGTTGCAGGAATGACGTCACTAATTATATGCCTATCGCTAAGTTGTCTTCGATTCCTAAACTTTTTTAACGAATACGTTCGAGTGAAAATTCACTGTGGGCAAGTCATGACAACTCGTCAGCATGGTTTTGTTACTGGCAAATTCACTGTGTCTAATTGTTATAGAATAGCCCTTACATATAATCTAATTCTTAATAACATTGTGCAACATATTTTTCTAACGGAAAAGCGGATAACACAGGATGATAGTTCTAGAAAATCCTAAAAGGAGTTTGCAAAGTAAGCTCGCTTTTAAAAGATATAGGTATTAAAAGTTTGCCTCTTGCAGAGTATTTTTTAAAAATAAAGTGCTCATTGAGGCGTATTGAATTACAAATTTTTCGAATTTCACGTTCTAAGTCTCAAAAGTTGCATGGTGGTCAAGATCTACAAAAAAATAAAGAGCAAAAAACAGGATGTCTTCCTCTTACACAAGGACAAAGTTGTTTTTTGAGAAAAATAGTAAAAAATAACGATCTATAAATGCTTTGACTTTTGTAAGAAAAATATGTCTTAAAGCAAAATTAAATTCAAACTTTAACTAAGAATATCTCGCCAAACAAAATGCAACTCTCGATTTCTACCTTCATTGTCCTGTTTGAGTGATATTCGAATCCAAAGCTACGTTCGAAATAGCACAGAACTTTTGATTGTAATCTGATTGTCTAAATGTTGGTGTTATTGATTGAAGTGTTTACGTTTTCTTTAAATTTGGCGAATTAAATATTTGCATATTTTTCGCAAATGCATTTTCTTGTTTTCGAGAAATGTATTTTGAATGCAATTTTATAAGTTTTTCCAAAAAATTAAGGTTTTATATATTTTTGGCATCAGAAGTGGTACCGAAGATAATTTTGTAAATTTGGATTCTAAAAAATATTTCTGAACGAAACACTGTCTGAAAGCATTTTTTAAAACACCAGGTTAAGACCACGATTCTTTTTTTGTGTTTCGATTTTTTTAAAAAAATGTTCTGCTTAGCATCATCATTTACCAAAATGTTAAAATAAAATTTTAAGTTTCTGAGCCTGCCATTCGATGAGTCTCAATTGATTAAACAATTGCTTTTAAGATGTATTTTAAAAAAAAAATAATAACCTTAAAGGAGATATCTGAAGAATTCAAAAAGCGAAAACTATTTTACCACTTCTGATGCCTGAGATATAAAGCCTTATATCAATTTTTTTTCAAAAAGTTGAAAAATTGCGTTCAAGTATGCTTTTATCAAAAAACAGTAAATGCATAGGCAAAAAATGTGCAAATTTTAAATACACTAAATATAAGGAAAACGTAAGCACAACAATTCTGTGCTATTTCGAGTGTACCTTAAGATTCGAATATCCTTCACACAGGACGCTGCGAATAAAAATCAACAGTGGCTTCTTGTTTGGCGAGACACTGTTCGTTACAGTCTATATTTACTTTTGCTTTAAGACACATGTAGTTTTTCTTACAAAAATCAAAGCATTTATAGATCGTTAATTTTTACTGTTTTTCTCAAAAAACAACTTTGTCCTTGAGGTAGAGGGAGACATCCTTTTTTTGGGAGACAACCCTACGGAACTTTAGTGACCTCTTAGACTGAGAAATTAAAAAATGATTTTTAATTCGATACGCCCTTATAAGCACTTCATTTTTAAAAAATACTTTGCAAGAGGAAAACTTTCAATGCCTATTTCTTTTAAAAGCGATCTAACTTTGCAAAACCCTTTTAAAGTTTTGTTGGTCTAGATCAGTACCATCGATATGTGTTGGTCGCTTTTTCGTTAGATTCCATGAACCTTGAATTGTCGCATAGTGTTATTTTCGCATAGTGTAATTTAAAAGTTCAATTAATTCCAATTACATTTAAAAAACGAAGTTTTAACATTGAATTTTCGTTTATGAGAAGGTCAATGTTCAATGATTTCTTTTAATTCCTATTAAATTTAAAAAGCGAATATCCGTTCTCATAAATGAAAACGCAAATTCTTTAATTCCTATTATTTTTAAAGCCGAATTTCCGTTCTCATAAATGAAAACGCAAATTCTTTAATTCTTATTAATTTTAAAGCTGTATTTTCGTTCTCAACGAAAACGCTATACACACACACTGGTGCTTCCAAAGCGATATTTGCATAGTGAGCAATTTATTACCTATAAATATATGCAACATGTACTCTTTTAAGTCAGTCTTAAGAAAGATTCAATAAACAATAGAACTAAAATAATTTTTTTTTTTTTTAATTTAGTATTGTGAACTTTGCTGGCGCAGTCGGCAGGATTTGCTAAAAAAAATGAAAACAAAAAAATTTTACCTTTTCCGTTTTTTTAAAAACTTAGTGGCAAATCAAAAATCTTGAAAATTTTAAGATCCAAATTTAAGAAAAAAAAACAAAAAATAATAAACAGTGAATGCAACAAAAAGATAAACATTAAGTACAATAAAATAATAAAGTTTAAATAAGTATTAAGTGCAACAAAATAATCATTTAATATGCAACAAATGATAAACATTAAGTTCAATAAAATAATAAAGACTTAATGCAACATTAAGTACAATAAAATAATAAAGACTAAATGCAACAAAAGAAGTATTAAGTGCAACAAAATAATTATTTAAATTTATTAAACAAACACAAGGAAAAACACAGCAAAAATATTGAATGCAACAAAATTAGTTTCAACAAAACCAACACAAACGTCAATAAAACAACAGCAGCAGTAAATCGAAGAATAGAACCAACATCAGCAGAGAACACATCTTCAAACACTCCAGTGCAATTCAAACTCTTCGACTTTGAGGACACTCTCCACAGCATATAAGGTTAAATAATTGCAACATTATTAATTAATTATTTTATTTACGAGAAATATTTTTATGGAAGAATATTTTGACACTCAGGCTGAATTATATTCATTTGGAACCGAATCAGAATATATTATAAATCTTGCAATTTTAATAAGAGATCTAAAATCAATAGCAAAAGCAAAGAAAACACTATATTTATCCAAACCTAACACCATAAGACTATAAAACAAAAAAATGACTGAACTACAGGTTGACCCTTTAAAATATCTCAATAACCTTCCCAACTTTAACGGTGACCGTAAGGACTTACACAACTTTATAACACTAGTAGATAGGATTCATCCACTATTACAGTCATAAAACGTGCTCACAGGCATTATTTTCAGACATAATTAAAGGAAAATTAACACGACAAGCCCACGTGAGAGGTTACTGATCTGTTTCAATAATGAATTTACGTCCGAAAAGATATGGCCGGAAATATTTTGTGGCCCAAATGATTGCTAATATCTCTTTTTTTATGGTACTATAATTTATCTCATGCTCATTGAGCGTCCTGCTAGCGAAGCATAAGGATGATTTTTTTGGGATAAAATTGCTCTAAGAGCAAAATTGCTAGCGTCTGTAGTTAAGGTGAAGATTTTATTGAAATCAGGATACCGTAGTATCGGCTCATTTGTAAGTATTGTTTTAAGAGTTTCAAAACTATCTCTATAATTTTGGCTTGTTATATCTATTTTGGCTTCCTTTTTTAAGTATTTAGTCATTGGTTTGGCAATAAGGGAGTAATCTTTAATGAATTTACGATAGTATTCTGTTAGACCTAAAAATTGCTTTATTTGTTTTGAGTATCGGAATATTTAATACACATTCGATTTTCTTTGGGTTCGGCTTAATACCGTTGTGTGTTACAATGTGTTAAAGGAAATCGGTTTCTTTCTTAAGAAATTCTGATTTATCTAACTGTATTTTTAAATTTGCTTCTTTAAGAGCATGAAAAATGTTTTGAATGGCAATTAAATGTTCTTGCAATGACGTAGAAAAAATAATTACGTCGTCTAAGTAAACTAGACATATTTTATGTATTTATATGTTCCTTAAGTAAATTATTCATTAATCTCTGAAAGGTTGCCAGGGCTGTCTTCAGTCCGAAAGGCATTCTCAGAAATTCGTAATGGCCGTTTTCTACACAGGCCGACAGGCATTATTTTCAGACATAATTAAAGGAAAATTAACACGACAAGCCCGTCAGACAATTAAAATCAATTGTCACGTAACAACATGGACGGATATGAAAAATGTCTTACAAAATAATTTTGGCAATAGATTGACATGCGACGAACTTTATAACGAATTAAGACCTACCACTTTCAAGACAAATACATAAGAATTTTACAATGAAATAAAAAACAAATTACATAGACTAAATAACAAAACGGCAATTATATTAGGTGAAGGACAAGGAATAAATACAAGCGTTACAAATAATATGCGTACAGCACTTAACATATTTAAAAACAAAATGCCAGAACCTATGAAAACTATACTCCTTTGCAGGAATCTCGTAAGTATAGAAACAGCTATGGACATTTTATTCCAAGCAGGTTATGCATATACAAGTATCAGTACTAACACCTTAACCAAACAAAAAACTAGAGACACTGAAAGACACATTCGACAAGACCGACTAAGATATAATAAACAACAAAGTTTTCCACATCATCAAAACACAAATAAACAGTTCAATCAAAATTCATTTCAAAATCTTCCGCATGAACGATTCCAAAATCAATACTAAACTCGACAACAATACCATTCACAAGATCTATGGAATAACCAGCAAGTTTTCCAAAATCAAAACCAACAAAATCACTATCAACAAAATTTCCGATATCATAATCCATATAATAACCAGAACATTCGCAGACCAAATAACCAAAATCAGTTTTATCAAAGAGATAATAACTTCTGACAAACACTCCCTGAACCAATGGATATTAATCACATTCAAACTTTAAGCCCCAATATCCTTAATAACCAATCTCAGCAACCAACTCATAATGTTAACCACCAACAACCAACAAATACCAATCAAACTTCAAATTTTCCCATACCAGCCTCAACGAATCTTTACCCATATAAAAATTCAGACCAAGCTTAACCACTTGAAATTTATAATAGATATTGGAGCAACTCACTCCATTATTAATCCAGGACTTTGTGACCCCAAATGGTATTTGCCTGCAAAACAAATCAAAATCAAAACTCTTCAGAATACAATAGTTACCACAGGCAAACTAAGAATACCAATATTCCCCGAACTAGGTAATCCAAAAGAAAAAATAGAATTTATCGTTTGCAAATTCCATGAAGCGTATGATGGAATCATTGGCAACGATATCCTCTAAAGATTAGGAGCAGTAATCAATTTAAAAAAATAACCAATTAGAAATAAACAACAATAACATCCCAATAAATTTCGGATATACATTAAGCATACCAGATAACCAAAAGAATGGGTTAACATACGTTAAAGAAAATATAATAAACAACCCTATAATTATAAAAGAAGACATCTACGAAGTAGATAACTATAATATAGAAGCACCAATTAACGAAAACAAAGTTTATAAAATTAAAAACAAACTAGAGCAATAGAAACCCAACCCGTAAATAGCGAAAATTTCAACATTATCGAAGAAAATGCAATTAAAGCCATCAAAGAACATCTGAATTCAGAAGAAAAAATAAATTTAATAAATATTATTAATCATTTTTCCGAAATATTTTTTGAAGAAAATTCCCCACTCTCATTCACAAATGAAGTTAAACATAAGATTCGTACAATCAATGATGTACCAATACACGTTAAATCATATAGATATCCATTTTTACACAAGAATGAGATAAATTAACAAATCAAAGAAATGTTAGACTGTAAAATAATTAAGCATTGTAATTCTCCCTATTCTGCACCAGTATGGATAGTACCTAAGAAGGTAGATGCTTGTGGTAAGCACAAATGGAGAATTGTTATAGATTATCGTAAATTAATTAAAGTTACTATAGATGACCGCTATCCCATACCAAATATAGATGAAATTCTTGACAAACTGGAAAGATGCCAGTATTTTACAACCCTTGACTTAGCCAAGGAATTTCATCAAATAGAAATCGACGAAAACGATATCCAAAAAACAGCATTTAGTGTAGAAAACGGCCATTACGAATTTCTGAGAATGCCTTTCGGACTGAAGACAGCCCTGGCAACCTTTCAGAGATTAATGAATAATATACTTAAGGAACATATAAATACATAAAATATGTCTAGTTTACTTAGACGACGTAATTATTTTTTCTACGTCATTGCAAGAACATTTAATTGCCATTCAAAACATTTTTCATGCTCTTAAAGAAGCAAATTTAAAAATACAGTTAGATAAATCAGAGTTTCTTAAGAAAGAAACCGATTTCCTTTAACACATTGTAACACACAACGGTATTAAGCCGAACCCAAAGAAAATCGAATGTGTATTAAATATTCCGATACTCAAAACAAATAAAGCAATTTTTAGGTCTAACAGAATACTATCGTAAATTCATTAAAGATTACTCCCTTATTGCCAAACCAATGACTAAATACTTAAAAAAGGAAGCCAAAATAGATATAACAAGCCAAAATTATAGAGATAGTTTTGAAACTCTTAAAACAATACTTACAAATGAGCCGATACTACGGTATCCTGATTTCAATAAAATCTTCACCTTAACTACAGACGCTAGCAATTTTGCTCTTAGAGCAATTTTATCCCAAAAAAATCATCCTTATGCTTCGCTAGCAGGACGCTCAATGAGCATGAGATAAATTATAGTACCATAAAAAAAGAGATATTAGCAATCATTTGGGCCACAAAATATTTCCGGCCATATCTTTTCGGACGTAAATTCATTATTGAAACAGATCAGTAACCTCTCACGTGGCTTTTTTCCATCAAGAAACCCAACTCAAAATTAGTTAGATGGCGTTTAAAACTTTCAGAATGTGATTACGAAATTAGGTATAAGAAAGGAGTTAAAAACGGAAACGCTCATGCTTTATCTCGAATAGAAATTTCGAGAGTACATTTTTATACATATGAAATAATTCCAACCATAGCAATACCAGAAAGTGAATCTAACATTAATATTTAAAAATCAAATAATTATTAATAAAGCCTTATCAGGTTCATTAAAGATAGGAAATTTAAATATCTTCAATAATAAAAGAAAAATAATATTTACTAAGGATCTAGATAGGGAAAGCATAATATTTCTGCTAAAACATCACTTTCACCCTAACAAATTAAATGCAATCATAATAAATGATGAGTTTTAAACAATCCCTATGTTTCCCAGACCCTATGTTTCAAACAATCCATAATGAAATGTTTCAAACACTTAAGATAATTAGATGTAAGAAAATACTTAAAGATATTGAAAATGAAGAAAAACTCGTAAAGCTTATAGAAGACGAACATAAATGCAACAATCATAGAGGAATAGATGAAGTTTTCAAAGAACTGTGTAATGAAATTTATCACCTCAATTTAAAAAAATGAATTACTGTCTCTATAAATAATTGTGAAATATGCAATATTGAAAAATACAATACAAGACTATTAAAAATACCTTTTAAAATAACAGAAACTCCTAAAAAACCAAATGAAGTAGTTCATGTAGATGTTTTTTATACCCTCGAATACAAATGTTTCTCACATTCTTCGATGAATTTTCAAAACACGCCTAAGCACAAAGAATTACGCACAGATCATGGACAGAATTTAAATCAAAGATATTACAATACATCAGTACTCAGGGCAAAATGACAAAAACTATTGCAGATAACGAATTGGGCTTCAAAGCCATCCCTATGATGGAATTCTTAAACAATGAAGGCATCCAAATACACTTTACCTCTAATAGTAACCACACTTCGAACGCTGACATAGAAAGACTCCATAATACAATTAATGAACATATTAGACTACTTAAACACGACGACAGAAATATAACAGATACAGTAGAAGAAAAAATTCTCCGCATAATAATTTTCTATAATACCCTGAAATCGAGAGTAAAATTCAACGAAAAAAAAGGACAAATACTAAATAAACTTAATAAAGATTAGAGGAGGGAAAAATCACTCAAAGTATAGAAAAATTGTTGCAAGCAAAATAGGTACCGACCATGTCACAGATAGTAGAACAGGTCTCAAATATAACACCGCCCATGTTAAACCCAAGAAAAAATTTCAAGATAATACAAATCCCACACTAAAAACAAAAAAAAAATAATGTTTTTTTAATTTCCCTTGATAGGTACAAAATGACGACATTAATGATACCTTTGTTAATAACTATCCTAACTTTTTTCATACAAGGACAACAACTAGACATTCAAGATTTAGCAAATAACAATGGTTACCTTCCAATAAAGAACAGCGAACAGAAACTTATAGAACACTACAACACAATACTTCATTTATTAAACATGACAAAATATCAAGAAACAACTCACATTATAAATAAAAATTTAGAATCACTTAGAACTTCTTCACTCAACGGACGAACAACTCTAGAAACAATTAAGAAAAAATTTGACTTACTAAAAGAAAAAATACACGGACTAATACCACTCAAAAAAAAAAACGAAGAATAATGAATATCGTAGGAGAAGGATTAAAATACATAACTGGAACAATGGACTCTGACGACGAAATCAAAATAAACAAAATACTGACTGAACTAAAAGAATACGGGGGAATCTTGATTCAAGAATAGACAAAAACGTATTAATTAATACATCATTATCTTCACAAATTCAAAATATTACAACTCATATAAATTCACAACAGAAAATCATAGAAAAAAAAACATGAGAAACTTCATTCCAAAGAAAATAGCAGGTCTCGAAGATGAGATTGAGTTTTTGTAATTTATATTCCAAAAAGATAATGATATATCACTTTAATAAGACCACATTGACGATATTGGACACATAATATTCTCTGGAAAATTAGACGTATTTCCTTTAAACATTTTTACTGAAACCGAAATAGACCTTATTAGTGACATTGACAGCTATGCGAATACAAAAATAGCTATAGTCTTCCAGGACGATATTATTATTATTATTATAATTAATTCCCAATATTTGCAAAAGAAATTTTTTCAGAAATTGTTTTCGAACCGACCCCTAACTCCAATAATATATCTATATGTCTACCAAACAACAAAATTCTTCTAAATGAATGTAATGAGCCATTTAAGATAAATCTAAAAAATAAATTAAAAAAGAATCTAATTAAACTTAATTATAAGTGTATAGAAGATATAATTAATCTTCGAGAAGCTTATTGTAAACTAGAATTATTTAACAATACTGAAGTAAAAGAAATAACAAATGGTATTTTGATCTTTAAAAATTCTGACTTAGAAATAAAACATAATTGCAACAATATACCCATTAAACCAAAAGAAAACTTTGTTATAAAATTCGAAAATAGTGAAATTAATATTAACAATAAAATATTTTTAATTTTTATATTAAAACATATGATAAATTTATACTGCCTCATTATATTACAAAAATAAAACAAAATAATGTTACTTTTGGGCACTTAGAACTAGAAGCTTTATTTTTGAAACAACTAACATATGAAAAAGATTTAAATAAAATTTAAATTACTAATAAAAAACAAACTATCGTTCACTTTAGTACTAGTGTAATTATATTTTTATTAATTATCTTATGTACCATTATGTTAACAAAACATTAAAAATACAGCAACCCTGCAAATTTCGTCGGAGCCTCAATTTAACGGTGGGGCTGTTATAGTAAAGCCCTTACATTTAATCTAATTCTTAATAATTTTTTCATTTCCATTCTCATAAACGAAAATGCAAAGTTCAATTAATTCCAATTACATTTAAAAAGCGAAGTTTTAACATTGCATTTCCGTTCTCATAAACGAAAATGCAAAGTTAAATGATTTCTTTAAATTCCTATTAAATTTAAAAAGCGAATTTCCGTTCTCATAAATGAAAACGCAAATTCCCTAATACCTATTAATTTTTAAGCCGAATTTCCGTCCTCATAAATGTAAACGCAAATTCTTTAATACCCATTAATTTTAAAGCTTCATTTTCGTACTCAACGAAAACGCTATACACACACACAGGTGCTTCCAAAGCGATATTTGCATAGTGAGCAGTTAATTACCTATAAATATAAGCAACATGTACTATTTTAAGTCAGTCTTAAGAAAGATTCAACAAACAATAGAATTAAAATAAAAATTTGTTTTTTTATTTTAATTTAGTATTGCGAACTTTACTTCTAATCTCCTTGATTTCACTACATTCTGCTTAAAATCTATTGATTCTGGTAGCCAGGTCGATTGTATTTACACTGACCTTAGCAAAGCTTTTAATAAATTATCACATAATGTAATTCTATTTAAACTAGTGGGATTAACACAATATTTTGTAAACTGGATCAAATCGTATTTGATGGAGCGATCTTATCAAATACGGTTTCGAGGCGTGTTGTCTTCTGAATTTGTTGCAGAACCGGGTGTTCCTCAAAGAAGCCATCTGGGTCAACTTCTGTTTATTTTGGCAATTAATGATGTTAATCAAATCATCAAACACTCTCATTTGCTTTTCTATGCAGATAATATGAAAGTATACAGATCAATTGATTCTAATGACAATTCAGACCTGCTTCAGTAATTTTGAGACTACTTAAATGAATATATTGCTCATAATTTATTATATCATATTACTCCATAAACTTAAACAAATTTGTAGATTATTATAGAAATTTAAACATCTTTTCGTGATTCTTAGCCAACTGATAATGTCTTGAGTATATACAATAGTAACAACTTACTTAGTAATTTTTATGCATATAAAACCTGAACGAGCTGCGAATCACATTTTATTCACACATTTGACTCATTTTCATGCCAGATTAAAAATAAAATGCAAATTTATTTGGCAAACCCCCAGACGGATGTCAGTTTTAGATTTTTTTTTTTTTTAAAAAAAAAAAGATCAAAGAACCAAGGCATGCGCCTTATACAAACAAGGCTCGGTCTTTGACCTGAAAGGAAAGAGATAGATTTATTTAGAGGAATTGATTGGAACCACACGTGAATTATTGATAAGGCGAAACAACCGTGAAAGAATTGCTTTTAACCGAGGCTAGTGTTATGCCTTAACCTCGGCAAGCACTTCCAGCCCTTAGTTGTTCCCGTCCTTTTATTCCACATTTTCCACAATTTAATTGTGGATTTTTAGTTTTTCCATAATTCTTAAATGTAGGAAAGAACAAAGAAAGTGAAAAGAATCATGCCCGAGCCTGGATTTGAACCAGGGACCTCTGGGTTGTTAGTCTAGCGCACTCTACACTGGATGTTCAAAAGTAATGTTGGGGATGAAAAATCAAAGGATTTGGTGATACATTTAACGCCTCTCGGGGTTAACTCTATAATTTTGATATATTAGATTATGATCTAAGCAATTTAATGTTGCGCCAATTAAAGTCAGAAATACGCACACAAAATATGGTGACAATACCAAAAATTCAAGCAGATGAAAAATAAAAATGTTAAAATAAAATAAGTTTTTTCGAAGTCATGTTATTTTTTTAAGCCCAATAAAATGATCTGCTACACATAAAAATTTAATCGATATTCGTTAATTTCGTAAAAGAGTTTCTACGACCAGAAGGTATCTTTGCAAAAACTGAAATTAATATTGAGAGATCGATTCCCAGAGCAGGCAGTTCGGCAGTTTGGGATTAAGATAACTGAAAAAATAGTTTCTATTGATAATTTTCGCTTATCCGTGAAAGATTATAAAAATAAAAAAAAGGGATAATAATTGTAATTGAATAGACAAAAAAAACTTCGGAACAATTTAAATTTATTAATTCAACATTAATATTACAATTTCTTGCTGAAAATAGTTTAATTATTTTTGAGTAACCACCTATTTTATTATTTAAACTTTAACTGAAATAATTCTAAATTTGATTAAAGTTGATATAAAAATATTTCCTTTTTTATCAGTTGATTGCAAAGTTGGATGATAAAAATAGGGAAATCACCAGGATAATAAAATTTGTATTACAGTATAATTTGTAACATAAATTTTAAAAATATTTTATCAGATCGATAAAATTTTATAGCATATATAATTAAACAAGCACGCTATTTTTGTAACGCTTTTTTTAAACAAACTTTTTAAGAAAACAGATTTAAAAGAAATAAAAAAATATCCTTTGTTTTTTTTTTAAAGTTCCGCTCTGCATTTATATCATAGTAAGTACATTCATGCATACAACATTGATAATGTATGCATGCGTTCGAGGTTTTGTATGCATGCCAACAAAACTGCAAGCTCATTCCATTTTCCACGACGAAGTCATACAATACATGTGAACTGTGAATCCGCACAATTCCTAATACTGTATTACTGCTTCCCAATTTTTTTGTAACCTACGGCTATTTTGACTTCATATGACGACATGTTCATTATGTATTTAATATGTTTTGAAGAGAATACAAAAATATTTTTTTTAGGATAATTTATAAATAAAGTTGAGCTAAACCATTCATTTTAAAATAGTGTGTCGTACAAGTACCTGTAAGGCCGTCTTCATATTACGCGTTTTTGTTGCGATTGCGACACCGCTCTCAGATTTTTTTTCGCAGAAGCGGCTGAAAAATTCTGAAGTTTGAATGTAATAAAATACATTTATTTATTTAATATTCAGTATTTTAAAGCCGCGTTTGCAAAAAAAAATTTGAGAGTGGTGTCTCAACCACAACAAAAACGCGTAATATGAACACGGACTTATAAGTTACAATACCATTTCATTTACCCTTGTTTCACAAATACTTTTTAATACGTTTTCTTAAACTCAAAAATCTTTTCAACGAATTTTATTCGTAATTTTCAGCCACGAATAGAATTCGTAGAATGGACGTAGCCTGGTACACATTTCGAATACTTTATTCGTATGAGTACAAAAACAAATGTATATTGTACAAATAAATTTACGAATGATCCTTATACCTAGTTACGAGAAAAAACCCTTTTTTCAGCTGGGGTTTGAACCGCGGTTCTTTAGCTTATGGGCCACGTATTCTTCTAGTAGTCTACGGTCACCTTGCAATCACACATTTCCATACATTTGGTAGCTGTTCAACAAACCAATCTGAACGATTTCAGTTGTAAATTTTTAAACTCAACTAAAACTTCGTACTTTCTACGAATAATGCGTACGGTCAACCACCGAATGAATTTTTTAGTAAATAATACGAATGCAATGGAGGAGATTACTATTATTAGGAATATTAGGAATGATATTATTTGTCCAAGAACATTCTTCGTAGCAACAGATAGCAAGGGGCATTTAATTTAATAACAGATATAAACTTTGACGATAGGCAAATTTATGTTTTAAAGTCATTGTAAACAAGAAGAAGACAAAATAATAATTTAATAAAAAAAAATGTTTTCCAAAAAATCGGTTTGTTTTTGTATCATAAAGTTGAACCAATTTGGATATTTTTTTTATTATTTCCTAAACTTAATAAAATGACAAACAATCCTGCAGCACTTAAATTTAAGAAAGTTGCAGCAATCTAGGCGAGAGAAAAGCTTCTAATTCAAAAGCGAAAGAAAAAATTAGGAAATTTAATAAAGTATGTCAATTTCGGATTAAGAATTAATTTTTGAAAAAATCTGAAAACTTGTTCAGAATAAGCAAAAAATTTTACATTTTAGTTTGTTATAGTCAAAAGTTTTTTATGAGTTACTAAAAAAAGCAAACTCGAATTTATACATCCATTATAAAGGGTCCGCCAAATAACTTTTATTTTTTTTTGAAAAAAACGCATTGGGTGGCCAGTTGGCTTCAAATCCTTAACCAATTGTACTTTGTATGGCGTCATACCAAGGTCTTTATGCAACATCGTCTCAATGATCTCTCCGAAATGTTCAATTGTTGATAACGACGGTGAATTGATGTTGATGGCGCTTCACGCACACTTTCTGCCACAGCAAAAATATTCTCGGGTGTACGCACTGTTTTTGGCTTTTCACGCTTTGGTTTATCGATGAGGATGCCAGTTTCTTTCACTTTTTTCACAAGATAACGAACATATGGAGCTGACAGTGCTTCTCTTCTTCCAAAATCCATACGCAATTTTCGCACACATTCTGCAACATTACCATGATTTTCAAAGTAATGTCGCAATATTTCCCAGCGTTGTATTTATATCAGCGGAAGGATAAAACTAATTATCTGTCAAATCAGACATGAGCTAAGTGTTACCATTCACGAAATAAGCACTAGTTGAAAAAAACGTTATATGGCGGACCCTGTACTTTTTCAAATTCAGGTTTTTTATCGGCGCCCACCCAGCCTGAGAATTTGGTGGACTTTTTTTCACGTCACGTGCATATATTACATCTTTGATTCAGAATCAAGCCTTTCATCGAGGTTCTGGAATATGTTACGAAAATGTATGGAACCCAAAACACATCTAATATACATGTACCTTTATATATATTTATTAGGGCGGGTCGATTTAAAAATCGCCCAATGCTCAGTGAAAATCGTATTCTAGGGATCAAAATAAGAAACTTTGCCCGAGGAACTATACCTCTAAACGAATTCTAATGCCCCAACTTTTAACTTTTATCCCGTAGGGTCAAATTTTGAAAAATCCCTCTTTGACCCATTTAGAGTGCCCCAATCAAGTCCGAATGTATGACCGACCCCCAATAACTTTGGAGGGCCGATCCACCCATGGCAGTGGCACACCCCCTGGGGGTTCACCATACAAACATTTCAAAAAATCAGGAAATGGTGATGTTTATTTTGTGAACCCCCAGGGAGGTTCCAGGGGGTGTGCCACTGGCATTTGTGGATTGGCCCTCGAAAGTTAGTGGGGGTTGGTCATACATTTGGACTCGATTGGGGCACTCTAAATGGGTCAAAGAGGGATTTTTCAAAATTTGACCCTACGGGACAAAAGTCAAAAGTTGGGGCATTAGAATTCGTTTTGGAGATATAGTTCCTCGGGCAAGGTTTCTTATTTTGATCCCTAGAATACGATTTTCGCTGAGCAATGGGCGATTTTTTTGCCTCCCCACAAATTGACCCGGGCTTATATTTATTCATACGTTTTGAATTAAAAACAAAAAATTAAATTTTTTAAATCATTCATATAATAATTATGTTTCTATACTTGATTCTATGAACTTGCAAGCTGCCGGAACTGATGCACGTTGGAAAAAGAAATAAGTAGATACAATGCGGTGTGAGATCCGGTGAAAAATATCTCCCTTAACATGCGGGGAACATTTCAAAAAGAGCGACAACTTTTTAATATTTGCGAATGGTATTAATTTTGACCTCCTTAATCCAGATCTATAAAAAATTCAGTCCACTCGAAATTGGTTTAGAAATCAAAAGTTTCCATAGTTAAAAAGTGGCATAAAAATTAAGTTTTTTTTCCTAGTTTTCCAACAAAAAAAAAATTGTTTAATATTAGGAAATTTTTGTATTCTTATTTTAAAAGTTGAAAGCTTAGGTGCTCAATAGTAATTAATGCGATTACATTTAAGGATATAGGCCTCACATTATTTATTAAACTATTAAGAATGTTTGCTTTGGAAAAAAATTACTGAAATATATGACATGACAAAAAAATAAAAATTTTTTTTTAAATATTTCGGACATGATACGAGAAAGATTTCTGCACCATCTTTAAAATATATTAGATTTGCTTATTATGTTTACAAAATTATTACCAAAAATCGTAGTAAATAGCATTTTATAGAATAAATTTTGTTTATGTTTATTCTAGATTCCTTTATGCCTTTTCCCCCCGCTCTCCTAGAACAAATCCTGTGGACGCCCTTTTCTATGCGTTCATTGTTATTAATACTGTATGCATACATTGTCATTAATACTATAATACTGTAACAAAAAAATTGCTGTTGTCATTAATTAATACTCAAACCAGCAATTTTTTGCTCTTTTTTCTTTTTAAAATTGAAAGGCTTATTG
Organism: Dichetophora obliterata; assembly: GCA_963920525.1. Taxonomy (NCBI): domain Eukaryota; kingdom Metazoa; phylum Arthropoda; class Insecta; order Diptera; family Sciomyzidae; genus Dichetophora; species Dichetophora obliterata. The sequence continues at coordinate 147,698,376 of OY986435.1, read as the reverse complement.
CGATAACGTGATAAGCCACATGATCTAAAAAATTAATTTTTTAGGTTGAATGCATTACTCATTGCATTTCCCACAACCACTGAAGAGATTTTGTTAATTTTTTATTAATATTCTAACCTATTTGTAAAAGTTTCCGTGTTTAAATACATTTCTTCTTATAAAAATACATTTTTTCAAAACTTTAGAGTCGATTTTTTCAAAATATTTTTTATGTGGCTTATCATATTTTTGCAATAAGCCCTTTAATTGTATTTTGCTTTTATATTAATATTAACGATGTTAACGAAGTTTTTAAAAAAAATTTTTTAGTTAATTTTACACTCGCGAAACTAACAGGCTTTTAAAACAACTTACTTGCTCATTTATTTCCTTGACCGCACGCAGCTCCTTTTTTAATTTCATGCGCCGATTCTGGAACCAGATCTTGATCTGTCGCTCAGTCAGGCAGAGCGCGTGCGCAATTTCAATTCTTCGTCGGCGAGTCAAGTAGTGATTAAAGTGAAACTCTTTCTCCAGCTCGAGTGTTTGGAAGCGCGTATAGGTTTGACGACCGCGACGGCGTGGACAGCCATTAGGACCTGAAAGTTTTAAAAAATACAGAATTTAATCAGTCACTCAATATTATATGCATTACTTAAAGAGTTATTGACATGTTTTTACTTTATTTTTAATTAGCTAGCTAATTAAGTTTTTGGCCATCATTTTTATTCGAAGAGTATTTTTATTCGTATGAGCTGATACAGTGTGGTTAAGTGGTTTTAGTGTGTTTGTTTCTTTCATACGCAAAAAGTTGAAATCATTTTAATGCTTGTTGTTCGTTATAAGCATCAAACAAAGAAGACCTCACCCAAAACAGTGCTAAATTGTTATTTAGCAAAGGAATTTGTGACAAGGGAAAAAAATAAAAAGTCCCAAAATTAGCTACAAATATGAACGCTTCATAAGTGAATAAATATTATAATGACGGCAGTGCACACTGGTTAAAAATTAAAAAAGCTGGCCAAAATTAATAAACACGCGATATAACCATTAAAACTAGAAGGGAAGTAAGATTTGACAGAATTATGATCAATAACAATAATTGGTGGCCACTCCTAACACCATTCGAAAAAAAATTATAATGTGGCATATGTTTTTCAGTTAATTTATTGTAGCATAGCTTGAATCTGGGATTATTTTTTTCATAAACGTCAAAAATTATATAATTTAAGTCCTTTTTTCTAAAAAATAAGACCTGCAAATAGTACTGGATTAAGGCCTAGGCCCTTGAGGGCGGCAACATTTTAGGGGGACAAAATTTTTGAGGGCTGAAAAATTTAGAGTAAAACCAAAAGTTGGGAAAGGAATCAATTCAGTTGCAGCAGAATTGACAGGGTGGCAAAATATTTTCGTAGCTAATTTATAAAAAAACTCAATATAAATCAATAAACTAGTTTGACGAGCAACTAACCAGCTTAGTTTAAGGAAAACTAACCATCAAAAACTTCGCTTACAGGCAATGATTAAAATATTGCAGAAAACTGGTGAAATCGATTACTTTTTGGGCAACGGAAAATTTAACTTTAACTTGGGCCTGTCATTGGCTGTAATTTAAAAAAATTAAAAACGTAATGCAATTAATGCATTTTTGGTTTTTCTGACTAAAAAATGTTATAATTTAATAAGAAACTAATGTTATGAATTGCAAAATTTTTAGAATGTTTTGTTGAGTGTACTTAGAGGACGGAATCATTTTGACGGCCGAAAAATCTAAGGGACGACAGAACAATATCGTAGCTTATTTTAAAAGTAACTTTAAGTTCGTGTTCTAAAATTTTTCGGTGACTTTAAAAGTTTTCTACGAATAATATTGCAATAAAGGCAATCAAATAAAAATTATGCATCAAAAATAAATCATATTTTGAATAAACGTGATCTTTGCGAAGCAAATATCCAAAAAAAGTTATATCATTGTTAATTTATTTAAGTGTTCCTGTTACAACTTTCGAAGAGGACTGCATGGTTTTATGGAAATTGTAAACTTCAATTAGTAATTACTTTTCGCTGATAGAAATGTCAATGCCGCGGCATTGAAATACCCAAGAAATAATTTTATTGAGTATGCGGTCTTTGATTCCTAATAAGATGAGAAACATTAAACCAAGGCGTCGAATTTTTATGACGTCGAATCTTCTGTACAGTTTTTCAATGATACTCTGCAAAGGTGTTTCTTATTGTCCGTCCCAAAAAAAAGGTGTTTTTCCATCCTGGCTAACAAATGATCTAAAGGCACTTAAAAATTTAAAAAATCGTTTATTTAAAAAATATAAAATATCTGGTTCTAGTTTAGACTTTGCTTCCTATTCTTCTTGTCGTTATAGATATCAACTATTAAATAAACAATGCTATTCTGCTTATATAATTAACATAAAACCTCAATTTAAAGATAATCCAAAACTTTTCTATAGTTTTGTTAACTCAAAACGTAAAGCCTCCAGTTTTCTACCCCTTATGAAATTCAATCAGGAAGAATCATCTTGTGACAATGTGATTTCTAACATGTTTGCAAACTTCTTTAAATCAACTTACTCCGATATACCATTTATTACTAGCACGGTGTATCCTTTTCTCCCGCCAGTTTACTCTTTTGAAACTCCTGTAATAGACCCAAATATTGTCATGTGTTATCTTCGACAAGTAAAATCTTCTTTTACGACCGGCCCTGATAAAATTCCAAGCTGTATTTTAAAGCAATGTGCTACAAACCTGTGTACTCCTCTAGCAAACATTTTTAATATTTCCTTGCATAGTAATTATTTTCCTATTATATGGAAGGATTCTTATATTATACCCCTTCATAAACCTGGATCCAAGATAGATGTTTCTAACTATCGAGGAATTGCAAAATTAAGTGCAATCCCTAAGTTATTTGAGAAAATCATAACTGATCAATTAACCCACTCCGTGTCTTCCACCATTTCTGTCTTTCAACATGGTTTTCTGAAGGGTAAGTCCACTACAACAAACCTCTTAGAGTTTACTACGCGTGTTATAAATGGTTTTACTTTGGGACTGATGTTATTTATACGGACTTTAGCAAAGCTTTCGACAGTGTTAATCATAATCTTCTTTTGAAAAAACTCCACCTTATTGGGTTTCCTGTCACATTATTAAATTGGATAAATTCGTATTTATCTAGACGTACTCAAAAGGTTTTATATAAGAATTCTCTTTCAAAAAATATTTCGGTCACTTCTGGCGTTCCTCAGGGCAGTCATCTTGGACCGGTTTTGTTTTTACTATTCATTAATGATCTTCCTTCGGTAATAAAACACTGTAACGTCTTAATGTACGCTGACGACGTGAAAATTTTTCTTTGTTACAAATCACCCGAAGAACGTCATCTTTTACAATCTGATCTTAATAGACTTGTGGACTGGTGTAGCTTAAATATATTAAATCTCAACTTAAAAAAATGTAAGCAAATGACATTCTCGCGAAGATCTGCTAATAACATAAATTACACTATAATTAACACTAACTTAGAAATAGTTTCCAGTTTTCTCGATCTTGGTGTTATTATGGATTCAAAACTTCGCTTCAATCTCCACGTTAATATGGTGATAAATAAGGCAAGAGGAGTCCTTGGTTTCATTAAAAGATGGGCTAAAGAATTCAGTGATCCCTTTACTACTAAATTATTATATACCTCTCTCGTAAGGCCAATTCTTGAATATGCATCAGTTGTATGGAACCCACAATATAATGTCTACATCGACGCCATAGAATCCGTTCAAAAACAGTTTTTACTTTTTGCTTTACGTCATAGTCGTTGGAACCCCAATATTATGCTTCCATCGTATGAAATACGCCTTAAAATTATTTTACTACCTTCCCTAAGAAGCAGAAGAATGATGCTTAATGTCATGTTTCTATATAAATTACTTCGAGGCGAGATTCATTCGGAATATCTCATCTCAGCTCTAAATTTTAACATCCCAAGGAGAGGAACTAGACATTTTCTGTCTTTCAAGTTGAGTCAGTGCAGTTCTAATTACGCTCTTCATGAACCTTTACGATGTATGTGCAGTGATTTCAATGATAACTTCAACATGATTAATTTTTCTGATTCGGTAGACGTCTTAAAACGGAAAATTATATTACATTTAAATAATTAAATCAATTTAACTTCATCCTATTATACCTAACGCAGTTTTATAACAATATAATGATGTTATAGCAAACATTTGGCTTCTATTAGTAAAGTTTGCTCAAAACTGCAATCTAATGATCATATTTTAATAACTGATTGATTAATTGATTCGGTAGACGTCTTAAAACGGAAAATTATATTACATTTAAATAATTAAATCAATTTAACTTCATCCTATTATACCTAACGCAGTTTTATAACAATATAATGATGTTATAGCAAACATTTGGCTTCTATTAGTAAAGTTTGCTCAAAACTGCAATCTAATGATCATATTTTAATAACTGGAGATTTTAACCTGCCAAACGTTTCTTGGAACTGCTGTTCTGAAATGCCTGGAATATTTTTACCTTCGTCTGAATGTTCATCCGATAATTATTTTTTAAACGAGCTCTCAATCCAAGGCCTGTTCCAACTTAACTGCATCTGTAACAAAAATAATCGTTTGCTCGATCTGGTGTTTTTTGATGACAGCAATATCGCTTCTGTGTCTAAATCAGATCCTCTGGTTACACCCGAAGATTCTCATCATCCAACATTAGAAATTATTTTAAATTTTCCAAAACCATCTGTGCAGTACTATGATTCTCAACCGCCTATTGAGTTTAACTTCAAAAAAACAAACTACGTGATTTTGAAGAATACCTTGTCTAATATAAACTGGAATTCTATTCTAAATATTAATACAAAAAGTTTATCTTCTCAGAGTCTTGATGATGCGGTATATGCGTTTAACAGAACGCTCAATGATTGTTTTCTTAAGGCTGTTCCGCAAAGGAAAGCCTCTTTGACATCGGGTCCGGTATGGTACACAAATGAATTAAGAAAAATGAGAAACTTGAAATCTAAATACTATAAAAAATATCAAAAAACACATAACATATGCGATTTTGGATGCTATACCTCGATTAAATACAGTTACCAACAGTTATGCAAACAATCCTATAATATCTACTTAACAAAAGTAAAATTAAACATCAAATCTGATGCTAAATCCTTCTGGAACTTTGTTAACACAAAACGTAAGATTGATTCCTATCCTTCTTTTATGAAATATAATTCTGTGGAGTCTGATAATGATAATAGTATTTGCAATCTTTTTGCTGACTTTTTCAAGACGACTTATTCATCATCGTCCTATGATTATTTAAGTTATCCTTTCAATATTCAATCTGGGGATATTTATTTCCCAATAATTGACACAAACACAGTCTTATCATTTTTAAAAAATATTAAAACATCATATAAAAGTGGTCCTGATAACATACCTTCATGTATATTAAAATACTGCTGTGAAGAATTAGTAACTCCAATCTCTTTACTATTTACTTCATCATTAAAATCCTGCTATTTTCCTGCAGCCTGGAAGCATTCATTTATCATTCCGCTGCATAAATCCGGAAATAGGTCTTTAATTGATAACTACCGTGGCATCGCAAAATTAAGTGCTTTGCCTAAACTTTTAGAGGCAATTGTTACATCACAACTATCGCATTGCGTTAAATCTTTAATGTCTCCTTTCCAACATGGATTCCTTTCTGGAAAATCCACTGTTACTAACCTTCTTGAATTTACATCAAAAACTATAGAAAACTTTGGAAAAGGCATGCAGACTGATGTTATTTACACGGATTTTAGCAAAGCTTTTGACGTTGTAAATCACAAACTATTGATCTTAAAATTACATCTTGTTGGATTTCCTATACCGTTAGTAAAGTGGATTGAATCTTACTTAAGCAATAGAACACAGTCTGTTATTTTTAAGCTCAATAAATCACATGAGTTTCCTGTTACTTCAGGAGTACCTCAAGGAAGTCATCTTGGGCCCCTTCTGTTTCTACTTTTTATAAACGATTTGCCATCTGTCGTAGTGCATTCCAGCATCTTAATGTTTGCTGACGACGTCAAACTCTTCCTTTCTTTTAAAAATGATAATGACGCTGTATTTTTGCAAGCCGACATTGATCATCTTTATAACTGGTGCAAAACGAACCGTATGAACCTCAACATGAAGAAATGCAAGCATATGTCTTTCTCGCGCAAACCACCAATTAAATGTACCTTCAAAATTTGTGGTTACCCATTAGAGTCCTTAGATATTTTCAATGATCTTGGAGTTACAATGGATCCTAAACTACGCTTTAATATTCATGTAAATAAAATAATAAATAGAGCAAATAGTACTTTAGGATTTATTAAACGTTGGGCAAAAGAGTTTAATGATCCATTCATAACGAAAACCTTATTCACGTCTCTAGTGCGGCCTATCTTAGAATACGCTTCAGTTGTTTGGTGCCCACGATACGGTTGTTACATAGACGACATTGAATCAGTGCAGAAACAATTTATTTTGTTCTGCTTAAGCTATCTTTATTGTAATACTGATTTTCACTTACCATCTTATGAATATCGGTTACAACTCTTAAATCTTCCTTCTTTAAAAAATCGGAGAATTATGATAAATGCTTGTTGGATTACAAAACTTTTACATGGATATGTCAACAGTCCATATTTATTGAGTAAAGTATATTTTAATATTCCTCTTCGTCCTAGAAGATCTTTTGAGTTAATCCACATGAACTTTTGTAGAACTAATTATTTGCAAAATGAACCTCTTAGAAGCGCTTGCGGTGATTTTAATTTTGTATCTGATGTTATATCCTTAAGTGAATCCATGGACTCAATTAAACATAAAATTATAGATTACCTGCAGTACCGTCGTTGATTATGTAAAGTTCTTTCAAACATATATCTGATGCATCTGGTGATTTGTAAACACATTAATATAACAATCTAAATGGATAAATGGACCTAAGCGTAACATGGAAAATTTTGGTGAATAAACATCTAAATAATCTGAATGGACCTAAACCTAGGATCTTCAGTTGCCTTATATCTTCATGATGATTGTAACTACACTTGTCGACGGTACCGTGGTGTCTTGGGTCTTTTTACCTCTTGAAACACTACGTTAGATCGATTTGTAATATATTAATATGAGTGGCCGATAAGACCTAGTTTGTCTTGGTGCCTGCGTTCGCAACTGGTTTTCTTTATTTTATGAAAACTGGTTCGGTGAAGTTGACCTAGTTTGTCGAGTAACCACCCTGTCAAGCCTGGACCTCACCGGCTTCAGGAAGACAGAACGATATATATTATATATTTACCTATTGGAGTGGTGTTTTATTGGGTATGTGACCTTGTTTATCACACGACTCCGCCGGATACCAAAATTGTTGCTAACTTGACCTTGTTTGTCTTGAAAACGCAACCCTGCTTTGCTGTCTGGGATTACCGATTTTGACTTTTTTTTTTTTTTTTTTTTTGTTATTTTTTATACTTTAATAAAATTATATACTTTAAGCAATTTATTAAAACTTTTTGGTTTGTTAATAATACATGATTTCAATCAAAATCATACTTTTTATTTTGAATTGTGTTAAAATCTTATTTTATAATTTTAAATTTGCTATAAAACCTGTTAAGGTTTAGCAATCAAATCAATAAATAAATAAATAAATAAATAATATTGGTAATTGAGATTGTTCTGTTTCTCTTTTTTGTTTCGATATTATGTTTTATAAAGTAAGCACCATCAAATATGAATCGTTTTTAAAACTTACTTTTTAATTATTCAATAATTTAATTTTTAATCGAATTGGGATTTACGTGCTCACGTGGTTTCCTGATTTGAAATTAGACTGAACTCACACTATCACCTGGATTGGTGTGCCAGAGTATATCTCTTTTCCATACAAGTTTATGCCTGCGTTGGCCCAAATGCATATCCAACTAATTGGGATTTTGATTTGGCGGGTATGAGATTTATCTCATTTCCACGTAGGTCCTTGGGTTGGACAATGGCCGCAAACCAGTTAAAATGAGTTTAGTTTTTTGGATTGTTTTTGAAATCAGGATTGTTTTTCGGGTACCTTAAATTGATAATTATTATTATTGAATTCGATGTTGCTTATTTATATAGAATCAAGTTTATGTAAAAACGCGTTTTATATATATTCAATTTTTAAATTCCGCTGAAAAGCCAATTAATGTGCTTAGTGGAAAATCCTAATTGCCAATAGGGGGTATGTTTTAGTACGTAGGTACATTCTGTCTGTCCCGGCTGATTCGGGCAGGATCTAGAATGTAAATCGTGTATGCGTATAGGACGGGTATACGTATCTTTGGAAGATTTCATACCTCCGGGTGAATCCAAAAAAAGAATACTATAATTACCATTATCTCAGGTCGTTCGCTTATAAATTTGGAAAATTGGTTATTATATATTACTTTTCAAAAAACATTTTTTTTCTTAATCAAGTATTAATATCTTCTGCTGTGCCTAAGATAAAAATGCACAATAGATTCTATGGGTCGCGGTGCACATAGATCCACTATAAACTTACCTAAGATAAAAATATTTTTTTGCACCTTAATATTTTATCAAGTATTACAATAACATTTCTGGCAAAAGTTTTTGGTTTAAGTAAAGCTTTTGTTACAAGAACATAAAACTGGGAAAATATTACTTTTTTGCCTCTTTGCCTTCTTTTATAAATAGTTGAGCCATCGCGGCAAATTTTTGTTTTGTTTTTGCTAACTTTAAGTTTATTTGTCTTAAAAGATAAATCTATACTATTTTCTTTTAAACCACTTTCGTTTATTTTAATTTTGGCCAGCTTTTTTTAATTTTTAGTCCTGTGTGCGGTGGCTTGGTTAAATGAAAGACATAGAAATGCAACCCAGCAGGAGCAAAGTTTTAAAGATATACAATTTTTTAAAAATTATGGCCAAAACAAACTATTTAAAGGCTAGTTTTTGAGACGACCCCCAAACAAAACAAAAGTAAAAATTTAACATAAGAAAAGACGTAGAAAGGATCATCACATCGCTGACGTCAGAGCATTCTCAGAACCCAACACAACAGCAGTCACAGATAGAGGAAATAGAAATCAGACGCTACCCAACTGCGCCACAGGATACCAAAAACAAAAGAAGAAAATATACAAAAACTCAAACAGAAAGACGAGTCAACAAAAAGTTTTTCTTAAATATCAGAGCAAAAATTTTGTTTACACGTCATGCCAAAAATCAGTAGTTGGAAAACTGTTCTTGTTTTTTAATTCTGCTGCTCCATGCCGGTCTGCACACCTTGTCAGCTGTCAGTGCCGTGGCGAGCCACGTCATGCCGCCTTCCATTACGCAAGCAAGTGGCTAAAAAGGGTAAAAGTTCCTTACCAACCAGTCCAAGTCTGACTGACTTTTGTTCTAAGCACTTTACTCAGTTGTGGTCTGCATGAATTTTGCCGCGCTCACAGCAGGTCCTCGCGCCAGCACCGCACTGCTTTTCACTTCCAAACTGATTGCTTGTAAATCATCACATCTTCAGTACTGCACTTTTTACCGCTGCGCTGGAATTTTTTAAGACCTACAGTTTACCTGTATTTATATTTTTTCAGCAGTATTTTTTTGGAAAACCAAAACATTGTTCTGCTTGTTTGCAGTTGAATAGCTCGATTTTATTAGGATGCGCTGTGTAAAAAATTCGGCTCATATTTTCTGTTCTACCAGTTGTGCTATTTTTAGTGCAATATTTGTTGTTATTCCGCTGCTACTGCGTAACTTGTTCATATTTGTAGCTATCGCAATTTTTTATGGTTTCCGTCTATGCAATCAAAATTTTTTATTTGAATTTTTTGTCCATTTAGTTCTGTCGAGATTTTAAAATTATGACATGTTGTTGCGTCGATTTCTTGCAGTTCCATATATGTTGAGAAAATATATATATATATACAATTTTAGTTGCGCTTGTAAATCATTTGCCTGCTTGTTGTTTGGCGTGAGTGCAATTTTGAAAATTTTGTTTTTTTTTAACTTTTTGAGGGGTATAATAAAGAATTGGATTTTAGTATAGTATTTACATTAGTTTTTCTGGAGAATTTTAGAATTGTTTCAGCTCACTTTTGACAAAAAGATCCTTGCAGAAAATTAGACCAACTTTTAAATAGTCCGTCTACAATACCCTTTTACATTGATCACACTGACACTTTTTACGTGTTGATGTCATTGAAAGAAACAATTGTACCCAAAAGCATTCCTTTTTCTTTATACATGAACTCGTTCCAATATAAACATTTCCAAACTGGTACATTTTGCTAAAGTCTTAAAGTGGTTTTAAAGTATTCAAACTCTAGAGACATTTATTTCTTATCTCTTTCATGTATTACAAAAAGAATTGCATTACGTAAAAGATAATGAATTTCTTTTATTTCATGTAGTTACTTTTTTTATATAATGCAAAAACTTGCCTTTGTTGAAATCTTTAAATTTATTTCTCAAACAGTTCAGATTTAATTTATTTTTGTTAACAATTAAAAGTTTTCTATATGACCTTGTTATATATTATGTTGATTTTCTATGATTTAAATACAAATTCTAAATGTTTGATAGTTTAAATCATTCTTGATTTAAAATACAAATTCAAGTTGTTTGATAGTTTAAAATCGTTTATTGAGCTTTAGTTCAGGTAAGAACAATTAATTGCTCCAATAAATTTTTCCAAAGAAACAACAAAAAAAATTTGCTTTCTCTTTACTTTCAAAATGTAAGGTGATTTTGTTTAAAAACGCGAGACATTTTTTTGTCAACTCAACATTTTCAATATGAAAAGGAAAACATCACTAGCTGATTTTATAGCAATTTTGGCCCTGTTACAGGCTTCATCAGAAATCTTTTTGATGAAAAAGTTGATATTTTTCTAAAATACAAAATATTATTTGAGTAGTTTAGATTCTAGATCAATAATACTAAACACGTACGAAAACCGTAAAACACCCTGTATCTTGAAAGTTGTACAATGTGGGAGGAAACTCCATAAAGTTTTATACTCGCCTTATCACGACAAACCACCACCCGAGGGAATTAATGCTATATCTGTTGCACCTTGTATGTAATTCATGCAGCTTTAAATATAAAAATACAGGTGTCCCTATTAATTTTCACATGACTGTATGTTTAATTGGTCTCACAGTATACAAAAATATTTTTTTAAACTAGTTTTTGACCCACATCGCACAGAGGGGTATTGGGTTGGGTTTTTGGCTTAAAATTTAAAAAATCAAATGGAAGCTACGAACTTTGTTTGGCTACCAGTTAACGTTAATAAAATTCTACGTCACTAGCAAAAAAAAAATAATACTATAAGTGTACTAGTTCAAAAGTTACAAGCTATCAAATTTAATTTTTTTTTGCTTTCGTTCGCGCGCAGTGGTGAATCGCAACTTTTAAGCATTTTTATATACAATTATTATTTTAAAAGAGTATTTTGTGCAAAATTTGTTCATGGAACTTCAACTTGAAGTTATTGTTGTTCCAACTTACTTACTTACTGAGTTGGCGCTACAACCGTATGTCGGTCTTGGCCTCATCTAAGAATTTACGCCAGCCATTTCTGTCTTTCGCTTGCTGGCGCCAGTTGGAAATTCCAAGCTTCGTCAGGTTGTCCTCTACTTGGTCTTTCCAACGAAGATGCGGTCGTCCTCTTCTGCGTTGACCGCCGCTGGGTACCGAATCGAATGTTTTCTTCACTGGAGCATCGTCTTTCATGCGCTGAACATGATCAAGCCAGCGAAGCCGCTCGATTTTAATGCGCTTGACTATGTCGATGTCAGCGTACAGCTCATACAGTTCATCATTTCACCGTATTCGGTACTCGCCATTGACGCAGATTAGTCCGTAGATCTTACGAAGAATCTTTCTCTCGAAGGCTTCCAATGTCTTTTCATCTGAACTACTCAGCGTCCAGGTTTTTGCAAGCTCTGCTTCTCAATTGCCTACAGAGCCCAAAGTAACACCTGTTGGCAAGAGCTATTCTTCGTTTAATCTCAATGCTGATGTCGTTGAGTTTATGCAGGATCGCAGATAAACGAAGTCCTTTACAGCCTCGAAGGAGGTAATGTCAATTGTAACGTGGTTTCCAGGACGCTGAGACTGTTTGTTTGTTGACACTAAGTATTTTGTCTTATCTGCATTCAGTGCCAGACCTATTCGACTTCACTCGTATTTTCGCACGTATTTTGGCCAATGATATCGATGCCTTTAGCATATGCAAGCGGCATAACACTCTTGTAGAATATTGTGCCACTACGTCTCAGATCAGCAGCTCGGATGATCTTCTCCATCATTTGGTTGAAAAAGTCGCACGATAAGGAATCACCTTGTCTGAAACCTCGTTTGGTAACAAATGGTGGGAGAGGTCCCTCCCGATTTAAACTGCGCTGCTGGTTTTGCTCAATGTCATCCTGCAATGTCGTATTAGTTTTGCAGGAATACCAAATTCAGACATGATGGAGTATAGGTGCTTACTTATTGGGCTGTCGAACGCGGCTTTGTAGTTGACAAAAAGATGGTGGGTGTCGACTTGTTTTTCTTGAGTCGTTTCCAAAATTTGTTGTAGCGTGAAAATTTGGCCGATATTGCACTTACCAGGTATGAAGCCACACTGATAAGATCCAATCAGTTGGTTTACAATGGGCTTCAATTTTTCACACAAAACGCTCAACACGACCTTATATGCGATATTTAAAAGGCTTAATCCACGATAATTGCCACAAATAGAGGGATTTGCAATCGTTAGGAATGCATTATTCCGACCATATTCTGCATTTTAAGCTCGCGAATGTATTTAAATAGAACTTCGCCTCCATTCTTAAACAGCTCAGCAAGTAAGCCATTAGCTCCCGCGGCTTTGTTGTTTTTAAGCCGAGCTATAGCTGTCAGAACTTAATCATAGTCGGGCAGCGAAACCTCAATGCTATCATCCGTAATTGGAGTTTCTGGAATATCATCTCTATTGGCGGGGTTGTTGTCAGCGTTTCCATTTGGAAGCATATAGAAGTGTTGCCTCCATAACATCAGTTTACTCTAGATATCTGTCACTAGATATCTATCACTATAAGGCGTCTTATTTTTTCCAAAAATTTTCATTCCTGTCTCCATACATCTCAATTTTCTCACGCTACCACTCTTTTTTGCCTGAAAATACATCTCTCTTCTCTCTGCTTCTCTTTGTATCGCTCCTTAGCAGCGCGCGTTAAAGCTGACTGCATGGTGGCTTTGTAGTCGGCGTCTTTCTCTGTAGTTCCGTCACGACACTCCCAGTCGTACAAATGGTTTCGGCGAGGGCGGTGATAGCCAATCACCTCTTCAGCAGCCGCACGCATGGACTTAGAAATGAACAGAGGAATTGCTGAGTTAGAAATGTTTGGCAATAGTTTTCAAGTGTATAGTTAGCACAGACACGTTGACAATAATTCTGCAGTTGGTGGTGGTGTTCTATTAGCTGTAAGGAACTCCTTTATTGATATTCCCTGCTCTGATAATATCGAACTTATATGCGTTTAAGGTTGTACCTTGCAATTCTAATGTATCTGTTATTAATGCATGTGTTCCTCCTAAGAGCAGTGTAGAGGTCTATGCAAGCCTTGTGAATTACATAGATTACATCTTAAATTTACTTGACGTAAATGACGGCATTTTATTAATGGGAGATTTAAATTTGCCTGACTTGAAATGGCATTATTTTAAAAATAAAACTCATTTTTGTGTATCTAATTCAAAGACACGCCAAGAACATATATTTGTTGACAATATATGTTTTGACTTACAGCAGGTTGGTTGTATTTATAATAGTCTGGAAAGACTACTCGACCTAGTCTTAACTAAAGACAGTAATTATGTCATAGTTAAAAGGCACTCCATGCCTATCGAATTATCATTCACCATTCAGTATTTTGTATAAATCTGATAGAAAAAATTATGTAAACTCAAGCTCTGTTGACATAGTTTATGAATTAAATTTTAAAAGAGCTGACTTTTTGAGGTTGAATAGTTTTCTTCATAGTAAGTTAAATGTTATTGTATAATACAAAAATAATAATTATAATCTTAATAGTTGAATACATTTTTCCTTTACAAAGCTTTTTGCAATGTTTTCTAAGTCAGTACCATATATTCTCAAATTTGTGAAAAATTCTACGTACCCTTGGTACACACAGGATTTAAAAACCCTTTGAATAGGAATAGGAATTCTTCGTTTGGAAGAAATATGTTTGTAGTTTTAACTCATATTACCAAGAAACACACAAACGTTTGTTTCTGGAATTCGAAAATCTCTCAGCTGCATTATATAATAAATATTTGAATAATATTATGCTGAGTATATTGTCTGATTCAAAGAAATTATGGGGGATGTATTAATGTTAAGAAGACGAATGATCGATTTTCTTCTTCTTTTAAAATTCAGAATGAATTTACTGATGATACCACTATAATTTGTGGCCTATTTGTCAATCTTTCAAAAGAATCATTCTGCTCAAATTTTTTTAATCCTGATCTAGCTTATTTTAACTATATGAACAATGCACCCAAAGTTTCTTTGGGGAATATATCTCTCACCGCAGAGGATATGTTTAAGTATATTAAATCAATCACTGAAGATTTAAGAACTGGACCATATGGAATTCCTGCCGCAGAGTTAAAACTATTCGTCTCCTTTTTGTGTCAACCACTTTCTTTACTTTTTAATAAATCAATTAATGAAAGTAATTTTCCTCCATTTTTTTAAAAAATAATTTATTAGTCCTATTTGCAAAATAGGTTAAAGGAATAATAAAAATAACTATAGGCCTACCGCTAAGTTGTCTTCAATTTCTAAGCTTTTTAGGCGAATAATCTACGATCGGGTGAAAATTCACTGTGGGCAAGTCATAACAACTCGTCAGCATGGTTTTGTTACTGACAGGTTCACTGTGTCTAGTCTCCTGGATTTCACTACACTCTGCTTAAAATCTATTCATTCTTGTAGCCAGGTCGACTGTAATTAAACTGACTTTACCAAAGCTTTTGATAAATTTCCACATAATCAAATTTTTTTAAAACTTAAATTAATGGGATTTCCGCAATATTTTGTAAACTGGATCAAATCATAATTGATGGAGCGATCTTATCAAATACGGTTCCGAGGCGCGTTGTCTTCTGAATTTGTAGCAAAATCGGGTGTCCCTCAAGAAAGCCTCCTGGGTCTACTTCTGCTTATTTTGGCAATTAATGAAGTTACTCACATCATCAAACACTCTCATTTGCTTATTTATGCAGATGATTTGAACATATACAGAGCAATTGATTCTAGAGACAATTCAGATCTACTCCAGTCAAACTTGTAATTCTTTGAGGTTTGGTGTTCTAAAAATAATATGTTTTTAAGTCCTAATAAATGTCAAACTATGACCTTTTCGCTTAAAATAACAATTTAATTTTGGATTACAAAATTAAAGATACTGTAACTACCGTAGTGTAACTACCGTCAAAGACCTTGGTATATGCATGGATTCTAAGTTGTCGTTTAGCATGCATATTGAAAGCATTTATAAGAAACCATCTTCTGTGCTTGGTTTTATAAAACGCTGGGCCAAAGAGTTTGATAGTTTAGTAACAACTACAACACTGTATTATTCAAGTAGTAGTACGCAATTCAAGTATGGTTCCCACATTACAATGTGCATATTGATCGTATAGAAAGAATCAAAAAACGTTTTGTTTAGTTTGCTCTGAGAGGCTTAAGGTTCTTTTAAAAATATTAAAAATGCAATCCTAGAGTACGAGAAGGAAATCTGATGATATCGTCTACTTACACCAACTCATTACTAGGGTATTCGATTCTCCAGAACTCCTTTCCCTTATAAATTTTAGCACTAACCGTAGAAGCAGTAGAAACGCTAACAACTTGATTTATTTAGCATTTAGTAGAACAAATTATATGTTTACTGCTCCATTAAATCGCATGAGTACCTTTATTAACAACTGGATCGTGTTTGAAGTTAGCTTGTCAAAAGGTCGACTCAAAAGTAGATTGAAAACTATTGTATGATAAGATCTATGTTAACGCATGGGTAATTGTTATGTCTTGTGTTGTCCCTGAGCCCAACTCATATTATGGTAGGTACATTTTTCTCACTTTTGATTATTTGGAACATTTTTATCGATATCTATGAGATATTTCAATGAAATTTGGGATGGTTCTTAAAATGATCTAATGCGCCGAAAGTGTGAAAAAGATGTAGTAGCCTTACTCTATTGTTATTGCATGTGATAAAAACAAAACACAAAAATTTATCAGATAAAGTGTTGGAAATAATTTTTTGTGTTTATCAAAAAATGTGTCAAAAATTTCCGACATTTTGCTATACATGTGGAATTAAAAACTATTTTTTATGCTCGGTTGCCATCTTACCATGATTTTATTTTAATATGGACTGTTATTATTAACTTTTTTTCGAAACTATTAAATTTTTTCCAAATAATTGCAGTCGCTATTATCAAGTTAAGCAAGTGCAGTCACTACGTCAATTGGTATGGGATTTAGGCGGAGTTTTCATTTGATTGAAAGAAATTTCAAACTCAGAATGCATAATAAAAATATATACTTATGTGAAGAATTTAAAGTTCATATGTTAATTTGAGTGAAATTTCAGAGATTTTATAGTTTTGATAAAAATACTTTGTAAGGGCCTCGCCTTTTGACGTAGAATTACGTCTTACAGCGCGGTTTGTATGGTGGTCATTTTCACGAATTTTTTCAAAGTGATATTTGACACTTTGGGGTATACCTACAGCCTTTAATATTTATCGTACAAAGAAAAAAAATGCCAAAATATCAGTTTTAGTGGGAATAAAACGAATATCTAATAAAATAGCAACATCTAAGAATATGAAAAATTCATATATTCCTATGAGTAATGCACAAGCTGCTTAGCTGCAATAGCTGCTTATGCTGTTTTTAAGGTTGTTGTTGTTTGTGTGTTTGCTTGTTTGGTTCGTAATCACGTCGTTCGTTGTGCTGCTTTTGTTGTTGTTATTGATGTTTTTTATTAATATGTATGTAAAACATACATATATAAATACTCATCAGTTGCTTTCATTTTTGTTTTGTTTCCCAGATAGCCAATAGGCTCGGTTGAAAACGGTGTGCACTTTTAAAAGAACTGAAGCGGACTGTTTCGTTGTCTGCAAGTGTGTTTCATATAAGCGTACCATTTATTAAGCTGTATATTAATGTTGATTTTCTATGATTTAATACAATTTCTAAATGTTTAATAGTTTAAATCATTCTTGATTTTAGATACAAATGCTAGTTGTTTGATACTTTAAAATCGTTGAAATTGCAAATAAAATTTAGCTTTAGGTCAGGTTAGACCAATTAATTGCTCTAACGAATTTTTTCCAAAGAAACAACAACAAAAACATTTTCAATATGAAAAGGAAAACATCACTAGCTGATTAATTAGTTATCTGTTTGATTGAATAGTTAGAGCAGTAAATTATTCTTACCTGACCTTAAGCTCAATAAACGATTTTAAACTATCAAACAACTAGAATTTGTATTTAAAATCAAGAATGATTTAAACTATCAAACATTTAGAATTTGTATTTAAATCAAAGAAAATCAACATAATAAATAACAAGGTCATATAGAAAACTTTAAGTTGTATATTAATTTTATTTGTTGTTAAACAATTGTAACCTTTTCTAGAAATGGTTTTTATTAAGTTGCAACATTAAACTAAACAATAAACGGCAACCACTACCTTGATTTCAACACAAGATTCAATGCATATCTTAGAGTTTTTTGGCGAACGGGTGAAAAAGAGAGAGAAAAATAAAAGAACAAACGACGCTAGCGCATCAAGCGAATATGAAGTAAATTTCAATTGGATTCTTTATAAATTTAAAAAATGACTTTACAATTATATAGGGAATGGCATAAAGGTACAAAAAATGTTCTTTTTATACCAGCAAATCAGACTCTGCCGTCTTAAGTACCGTTTAACTGGAACAGTGACATTCATGGCTTGTTGGGTTGTAATACAATAGATAATACAGATGCATGTAGCTACAGAGCCAGTACGTGGCTACAAAAAAATGTACTACTGCTGGTTAAGGTTGCTAGTTAAAATTTAAAACAATTCCGACAAAAAATTCCTTTTTCACAGTAACACAAATTGAATACAATAAAAATTACTATGGTAAAGATAAACAAAAAAGTTTCTACCGCAATAAAACAATATAAAAAAAAATCCCACGATCATTAAAAATTACCGCCACTGAATTTAAAATTGCCACAAAAATCTCATTTGCTAAAAAAATACCACAATAATTCCCATATGCAAAACAATTTAAAAAACATTTAGAAATACCACAAAGAAGCTTGGCTTACTAAAAAAGAAAAAAATTTAAAAATAATATTATCAAACTCCCAGGGAAATTAAAAAATACCCCACTTAATTCCCACATCAATTAAAAAATACCACGGTGAATTAAAAAATTTAATAGGAATTCCCAAAAACAAAAATTCCTAAGGGCAATTAAAAATTACCACGAATGGGATTTTTCCAAAATAACTGGCAACGTTGCTAATAGCTGCTGATATTGTTGTTTCGGTTCTGCATGCGCTGCAATGGGCCGTTCTTCACTATTTCTCAATAATTGCTTTCGCCACAAGTAGTTTGTTGACTACTCGGGTGTACAGGGGACTTTAGTAAACCACCTCTCATGGGCGAATAATCGTCAAACTGCTTGCGTCACAGGCAATTATTGCGGAGTGAAAAGCGGACAAAGAGATCTTGCTACCAGAACAAGAGAATTATTGCTCTCGGAGCAATAATTGCTTTCGCCGCAAGCTCGAGAATTTTCGTGTGAGACGAGTGAAAGCGGGACATAGTAAGCAAAGTTGTATTAATTTTCTGTGGAGGATTCGGTTCATCCCCTCTAACTCTGCTCAACCGCTGTGATCATGCTCTTCTCTGTGCGTCATTGTCTTAGATTTGCTTGGTAATTGTTGTTGGTTCAGTTAGCAGAAATTTTTATAGATGTTCTCAATTTTTACTCGACATGAACAGCTGATTTTGACAACTAGCTCGCTTTTATCTGCTTTCTACTTCATTCCTCTCCAAGTCGGCCCTACCTGGCTATTCTGCCATGAGTTGGAGTACGAATAAAACGAATGTTTAATGGGACTCGATTTTAACGATAGAGGTATGGTTCCTTTGGCAAATTTTCATCGAATAACCCATAGAATACGGAAATCATAGGGAAATTGTCGAAAAATAAATCGACCCGCCCTAATATATATGCTCTTTACTACAGGAAAAATAAATAATTCCAATTTATCCATATTTATTTCCATTAATTAAACATAACTTTGAATTACGTTTAGTTTTAACCAACACAACAAATGAACAAGAACAACAAATTCATCACTTTATATAAAAAAAAATTTTACATGAATTTAATTGTGAGCTTTTTAGATCAGGTAAGTTTGAAGAAGGACAACAACACCAAATTTGTTTTTGAATAACTTTTATTTAGAAGATGAAATGCTTTAAAATAGTTTTAAAAAATATAAATGAAAAAATAAACAGAATTTTTCTCTATTACTATATAAAAAGGAATTCTACGTCTATACTTACGATACTATCGAAACTGTGTGTTTTTTTTTTAATAGGCGAGGTTTTCATCTGAATTGGCTGAATTTCATACTCTAAGCGGATACTAAATTTGAAAACTCATATACAAAATTTCAAGTTCATATATTAAGTTTTGTGGAATACAAAAAGATATTACACAGTTTTGATGAAGTCATTTTGTATAGGAGGTAGGCGTCCTTTTTGGTTAATTTTCTTTTTGATATATTATAACAGTCATGTTTTAACCCTGCGTCTACAAGGGACAGTAATAACTTGCAAGTAAAAAATATATATTGTCCTCGAAATAATTAGAAAAAACTCGAAATTAGCTGAAAGTTCAAAGCGAATACAAGTGTAAGTTCAAGTTGATAAACAAGATTTCGTTCAATGCGAAAATTCTATTTGCGATTGCAGGTTTATTTAATAATTTAAATTTAAAAATTTTATGGACTGCAAGAATGATTGGTTTACCAACGCACTATGACACATTCAAAAGGATTTTTTTAAAACACTATAAAACTATGCATCCTCAATACTTGTTTGTGGAAAATGAAGAACGTAATAAGTTAGTTCTTAAATTTAAAAATAATACTTTGGAAACTTTATTCAGGAATCATTGGAATATAAAAATTCGCAAATAATAAAAACGGCTTCCGCTACAGATTCTTTATAATATTTTCAAAATAGATTTTTGTAATAAGACTATTAAAATTCTTGCTTAAAACCTGCACAACAATTTTTGTCACTGCAGAGAGCGAGAGAGCTAACACAAAAAAAACCCCGAAAATTGAAGTAGTATGTGTTTGGGGACCACTGCTTCAATTTATATTGTTCTACCCCTTTTCGTCAAAAAAAAATTACTATTATTATTATTCTTATTAATATTATTATTATTATTATTATTATTACTATTATTCTCATTATCATTATCATTACCATTACCATTACCATTATCATTATCGTTATCATTATCATTATCAATATCATTATCCTTATCATCATCATTATCATTATCATTATCATTATCATTATCGTTATCATTATCATTATCATTATCATTATCATTATCATTATCATTATCATTATCATTATCATTATCATTATCATTATCATTATCATTATCATTATCATTATCATTATCATTATCATTATCATTATCATTATCATTATCATTATCATTATCATTATAATTATCATTATCATTATCATTATCATTATCATTATCATTATCATTATCATTATCATTATCATTATCATTATCATTATCATTATCATTATCATTATCATTATCATTATCATTATCATTATCATTATCATTATCATTATCATTATCATTATCATTATCATTATCATTATCATTATCATTATCATTATCACTATCATTATCATTATCATTATCATTATCATTATCATTATCATTATCGTTATCATTATCATTATCATTATCATTATCATTATCATTATCAGTATCATTATCATTATCAATATCATTACCATTACCATTATCGTTATCATTATCATTATCATTATCATTATCATTATCATTATCATTATCATTATCATTATCATTATCATTGTCATTATCATTATCATTATCATTATCATTATCATTGTCATTGTCATTGTCATTGTCATTATCATTATCATTATCATTATCATTACCATTACCATTACCATTACCATTACCATTACCATTATCATTATCATTATCATTATCATTATCATTATCATTATCATTATCATTATCATTATCATTATCATTATCATTATCATTATCATAATCATTATCATTATCATTATCATTATCATTATCATTATCATTATCATTATCATTATCATTATCATTATCATTATCATTATCATTATCATTATCATTATCATTATCATTATCATTATCATTATCATTATCATTATCATTATCATTATCATAATCATAATCATAATCATAATCATAATCATTATCATTATCACTATCATTATCATTATCAATGTCATTATCATTATCCTTATCATTATCATTATCATATATATAATAAGTTGGGGATTTGCCGAAGCAGACCACAGTGGGTCCCTTTTCGTCCCTCATTGGACAAAGGGTACTACTGCTCGGAGTACTCGTACGTGAGCATGCTCCTCGTGTAAGCATCCTTTGTCACCTCAAGCATATCCTTATAGGTTAGTTGACCAATCTCGGCTTCGCCAATAAATGGGCGTCCCAGAGTGGTCAATCTTATGCTTGCCAGCGCCGGACACTGGCACAGAATGTGTGCTGTTGTTTCCGGCTCCTCTAGGCATAACCTACACGCATCGTCCTCGGTCAGAGTCATCTTCCCGAGATGGTACATGAAGGGACCGTGTCCTGTGACCAGTGCAGTAAGCCAGCTTAAAGTCCTTCGATTGTATCGGATAACTTTTGCTGCCTCACTACGAGACCACTTCACGGCCGCCTTTGATTGCCTGCAGTTAACAGCTTCTTCCCACCTTTTACTGTGTTCCGAGTCCGTCCATTGTTTAATAAGGCCTGCCACCATATTGTCGCCTATGGCGATACGTGGTTCTGGTCCACAGAATTCTTCTGCTGATCCTGCTCTTGCTAAAGAATCAGCTTCTTCATTCTGTTCTATGCCAGAGTGTCCTCTCACCCACATAAGTGTGAGCTCATTCGTCTGGGCGCACCTATTGAGTTTTGTAAGACATTCTATGGCCAACCTGGAAGTGATGTCTGTCCGGTGCATACACCTAATCACAGACTGATTGTCGAGAGCGATGACAATTTTCTTACCACTGATCCGGCCATCTATCAGGTGGTCCAGCGAATGCACTACGCCAAGCATTTCTGCCTGGTATACAGACACAAACCTCCCCAACCTCAGTACACAGGATAGGCTTAACTCTTTTGAGTACACGCCTGCCCCGGCCCGGCCATTCATCAGAGAGCCGTCTGTGAATATACTGATATCGCTACCAGCGATTTCTTCACAAACGGCTCCATCCGTTATAAGAGTTTTATAACATTTTTCTGTTATTTTTACTCTCTGCCTTCCATCCATAGGCATAAACGCCTCCTTGACATCTCTCTGTACAATATCAAGGATGCGAATATGACCATGCAGGGCCGTTGCCCCATGCCACCTAGCATTTCGCAACATCCTGAGGGCTGACAGCGCCGCTGTTTTCTTTATTTCTAAATCCAACGGCAGCATACCTAACAGAACCTCCATTGCGCTTGTTGGAGTGGTGCGTATTGCACCTGTTATTCCAACACACGCCAGCCGTTGGACTCTGTCCAGTCTCTTCTTAATGGTCTTCTGGCTGACTTTTGTCCACCAAATCACCGAAGCGTACGTGATGACAGGTCTAACCATCATAGTGTAAAACCCATTTCATAGCCTCTGGGTTTAGCCCCCATTTGAGACCACAAACGCGTCTGCACTGGAACAGAACCCTCTTGGCTCTTTGAATCCTATCTTCTACATGCTCGTTCCAGTTCAGTTTGCTATCAAGGGTTACCCTAGATATTTAACTTTCGTGGACATGTTGATTTCAGCTGCAAAAAGTCTGAGTGGTTCTGTACTCAGGCCTACCCTGTTTCTAGTAAAAAGAATTATCATTATCATGATCATT
>OY986435.1:147665039-147672539 GCA_963920525.1 Dichetophora obliterata | reverse complement strand
ACGAATATCTGAAAAACAATGACTTGGCCCGAATAAACAAAATAGGATCCGTCATCAAAAATCGTTCAGAAAAACTACATTATACATAACTCTGTTATTAACTGTTTTTTGTACAGTGTAATCTTTATAAATATGATCAGCATGTGAAACTTGAAGTTATAAACAACTTAGCAGCCAATATACACGAGTTGCAACAAAGAAGTCTGTATATATTTTTATAGAATAAAAATCATACCAGAAAAATATGCAACTAAATTTGATTTATGGCAGCTACTGTTGAAAACAACAATAACAATGAATGCTAAATATTGATTGTAAATTGAATTAATGTCAGAAAGAGACAAGAGCAATACAAAAACAAGTTTGTGCAATGCGCAGCAATGGAATCCAATATGGCTGCACGGTTGACAGGTAGACATGTGCGCGTTACCATGACAACGTAACCAACAAATATACTCGGGGTTGAAGAGTTGCATGCGCGAGTGTTTGTGGCTGTGAGAAAGCTGGGCTAGACAGACAGTAAGAGCGCGATAGTCACTCTTGTGAGTACAGCAGTGATGTGATTTGGTGGATTTCGCCTTTTTTTGGGATTTTTGTACCATAAAAGTGCGTTTGAGTTTTTTGGAGGAATTTTTTACTGTGTCACAATTTTGAAAAATTTAAATTCTGTTAAACAACTGATTGGCATCACTTTGTTTGTAATCTTGAACAATTGCCGATTCAATTTTTATTTTGTTGAGTTTGCGTTGTAATTGATAAAAAAAATATTTTCAATAAATTTTAAAAAAATTGGTTTCTTACCTCATTTTGAATTCAAACTTTATTCAGCTTCATTCATAACTCAGCTTGAATTAAAATACAATATTATTATTATATGTGTACTAAGGAGCCTTAAAGAAAAAGTTTAATTAGTACCCCTAAGAAACATTTAATGATGTTTCCAAAATTTTTTTGATTGTACGAATAACGTCAGTGAGCTCAAACATTTTAAAAACTTTAAAAAGCATGTTTTCGTAAATATATTGGCTGGTGTATTAGTGGTAAAAAAAATAAACTATCAGAAATTTTAGGCCGGAAATAGCTTTTCATATATTCTTATTTTTTTGATATCTTTTTATATGATTTCCATACAAAAAAAGTAAAAATTTAAATTACATTTGTTTTGTTTCTTTTTTTTAGTATCTTACAATACTTCTTAGTGGGGTTTTATTTTATAACAAATATTTTAGCTTTTATATGTGTCCAATTAAACAATTTCGACCAAAAAAGAATGTGAGGATCGCATTAAAAATATTGATATTAATTGAATTTTTATGAAAATAACCAAAAAAAAAAAAAAAAATTCAAAACAAAATGCAAGAAAAACATCATTATCTTTAATCTGATAGCAAAAACTTATAGTTGTTTGATGCAGATTTCAAGAGCTTTATTATGTTTACAAAAAACAAAATTTTTGTGTAGTTTTTTTACAGAAAGTTTAAGCTCACTGACGGCTTTATTTACAACCAAAATATTTTGGAAATCATTATAAAATAGGTTAAGATTAATTTTAAGAGGGGTTCATATGTAAAATTTTTTGCCCCATAAAAGTCGAGACACCTCAATGTATATGGACAATTCCAGCGTGTCGGAAGTTTCATTTAACTCTTTGTTTAAACATTTTTATACGATCCAGAGATATATTTAGGAATGGTATAAAAAAAGGGCTGAGTTCGGTTTTGGTTTTGGGCTCTTACTTTTTACAGAATAAAAATATTGACTAATTCAAGACACTGTTGGAAAGGTGAACAGAAAACACAACTTCTTTGTTCAGACAGATAATCGTTTTGATTAAAATTTAACTCTCTACGGCCAATTTTCTAAGAACTTGAATTTTGGCTCTTCCAAAAAAATTGTTGGATTGTGAACCATCTGGAAAATCCCAATAAAAGTAGGAAAATACGAAGTAAGACACCAATTTACTTACATCAAGTTTAGGTTTTATTGATTTAGAAGGCCTCAAGAGGAAAAACAAGTTATAACTCCACCACTTAGGCTAAAAAATCTTAATGAATGGAAGTTTGCAATCATAATTTTCTTCATCCAAATTGGTGTCGCAATGTTTGCTTGTGGAAAACGAAAGCGTACCTATATTGCTAAAGTGAACAGGCCGGCCACATGTGTTGCATTCGATTTAGTTTTTGGGGGTCAGTTATTTAGGCAAAAGCCTCAATAAATGGTGCGAAAACCAATGTCCTCAACAGATAATTTTGATGGTTCTTTTGCTTTGAGACGCTTTAGTGTTACTTGTTGTGCTTTTTTTGCTGGTGATTTTTGCCTTTGTGCTAATTTTTTCTGCATCGGATCATCAATTTTGTCTGGCGAAGTCAGCTCGCAGCTCTCCATTGCCTTTAAGCAACGTTTCGAGCGTTTCTTTGTGGTGGCTGGTGTTTAAAGCCCAATATCCAGAAGAGACGAAACACCGTGCTTCCTTACACTATTTGCTAGTGCTAGCACAAACAAGCTTTCAGAAAAATCATATTTTATCTTTTTGCGGGCAAAGCGATGTCATAGTAAATTATTTTATTTGTTTGGACTTTTCGTGTCGGACAGTTCAGATTTTTGCATTATAGTTCAATTGGGTAATTAAGTAATTAGTTACTTAAGTAATTATGTAATTTAGTTGTTAAAAAAAACTTAATATACTTTTTTTTTTCTTGCCTCAACCATTTATCATTCGCACTTATTCTTGAACCCGCGCTCACTCTCAAAACGACGTTGAAACAAAATTGCCACATTCTTGAAACTTTGAATTTCGACGCTGAGAACTGCAGTTTTAAATTGCAATATTTAAGTTGCAATATTAAAATTTTTGATCATCGAAATGATCTTCGATGACGTCTCGTTGGTGAAAGTGAGCTCTCGACGATGACATTTACTTGACGTGGATTCAAGAATAAGGGTGAATGCCTTGTATTTATTTAATGCCTTAAATTTTTATAAAAAAAAGGTACGAAACATTTACTAATCATTTACCAAAATTTACCAAAAAAAAAAAAACTACATTTGTGAAACAGTGAATAGGATTTGATCATCATGTTTAATGAATTCATGCACAAATTGCTTAAATTAATACAATTAAAAAATGTTTCTCTTCGATGATATCATAAAATAATATATTTTATTAATTTTTGCTTGTTTGGTTACGGTTGACTTTCTGTGGATTGGCCCATATATAAGTTTTACATATTTTTATTGTATATTATTGATTGTAAATATGCATTTTTAAAACATAAATAAGATTTTTATTTCAATACGTGTTTATTAAACAATAATACATATAATGAAACAAAAATTATTTAGTTTGCTTATCTTGACATTAAAATTTTAGGGATTTTTTGAGGGATTTCAAAATGTTTTGGAAGGATAAAGTAAGCAAATAGGGATTTTGCAAAATGAAAATCACATCACTGGAGTTCAGTGGTGAATTTTGTTTGAATTAGTAGCCACAAGAAGGTTTTTGGTTTCATTGGTTCAAGCTTATCTCTTATAAGAAATATTAAGAGCGTATGAGAATCGAAAGTAAACAGCATAGTGTTTGTTTTTTACATACTTTTGGCAAATATGTTGAATTAATTTAGTTATCTCAAAGTAATGCATAAAATGCTCATGGTGCATTTGAGGAATTGAGTATATTATATTTTTATTTAAATTAAGCGAAAATTTCTAGTTGCTATGCGTGTTTTGCACGAGAGCGGGACTGCTATGGTTTATTGACTTATGCGTGCTTTTGAAAAAATTCTTGGTTTTGCGGATTCCTCTAAATATTCAGTATATTCTTCCTTGTCTCTTTGGCTAGCCTTACCTTATAACCCACCTACGACTAAGTTAACTCACGCTCAGCAGAGACGACCGTATAACACCACTAAATCTGACACACACACACACATACACACACACATACACACACATACACACACACACACATATATATATATATATACAGATAGACATATTACAATAAAAACAATACCGTCTACAAGACACAAAAACAAAAAGAAAATCTACACAAAAACTATACAGACAGACACTTGAAAGCAACTGTTATGGCTGAGATTATCGTAATTTTTTTTTCTACTGTATCAAAAGAAAGAGGATTGAAAAATTCAGTAAACGTAGAATAACAACAAAATTCAATCGATCGATTTAAATGCAGTTTAGACACTCAATTTTACAAACTCCTCCTCTTCGTCATGCACACCCACGATTACAACTACCTATGTTAAATGATGATTGCTGCAGCCAGATATGGGGTGACATACAAAATGGTAATCTCTGATATGAAAGAAGATATTTTATTTTGTATTTTTTGTGGAGGGCACTAAGCAAATAACTTTAATCTATCAACCAAGATTTTTTTGTAGATAACAAACAGCATACTTGCTTATGGCGAAATAAATACTGGGTTATTGAAAATACATTACATACTAGATGCCCTGGCAAACGTTGTTCTGCACTTTCATGTCTTGAAGTCAGACATTGTCCTGCCCCAGACCTCCTTACTGGCATATACGAATTTTCATGCTAATCTGAGAAAAATATTTTATGTTTTCACCATTTTTAGTATAGTAGCTGAACGTAACCATATAAACTAAATTACCAAATTTTAGTCTAATACGACGAAAATCTTCCGAAATATAGCGTTTTTGTTAATTTGTGGGCGGTTAATGTAGTTGCCAAAATAATCCATTCGAACTAATTCCAAATTTTAATCTTAAACGACCATAACCGTCTGAAAAATAGCATTATCATAAATATGTGGGCGGTAAAAGGGGGCGTGAAAGTCCATTTTTGTTACAGTTGCTGACAGTAACCATACAAACTAAATTACAAAATTTTTGTCTTATACTACCAAAACTGTCTGAAACATATATTTTGTATTAATTTGTGGGCAGTGAGAGGCGGTGTGGCAAAATTTTTCTTTTATGCAAACCTTTTACTACACAAACACAATTACAAACACATAATTATAAATGCATAACTACAAACACAACAAAAGAGTCCAAAAGTAAATCGGACGCTTCGTTTTTGAGTTATGGAATTTCAAACACATCTCGCGACTTTGTTTTATATAAAAAGATTACCATCTTCTATTTGAGACAAATTTTTATTTAGATATTATTACTAAACCTCTTATTGCTTTTTTGAATCAAAGAATGAGAAGTCACATACAAAATATTTTGAAATAATCTACTCTAAAGTTTTAAAAAAATGTATTTTTGTATGAAGAATTGGAATTGAACACGAAAACTTTTACAAATAGGTTAAAAAATAAATAATAAGTAGTCAAAATCTCTTCAGTGGTTGTTGGAAATGCATTGCAGTGATGGGCACTATCGAATGTTTTCAACTATCAATGGTTAACTATCGAATGACTTCAACTATCGAACAATTCGTTCGAATATTTCGTTCATTCGTTTACTTAAAAAAAAAATAGTAAATAGTACACGAAACTATCGAATGATTAAAACTATCGAATAATTCACTCATTCATTTAAATTAAAAAATAGTAACTCGTAACAAAAACTATCATACGTTTTTTACTATCGCACACATTATTCATTCATTCGAATTATAAAAATAGTAGCTAGTAGAAAGATCAAATGATTTTTGCTATCAATACAAGTATTCATTCATTCGACTTAAAAAACCTCTAAATAGCTATTAACTGGTGTGATTACTTTATAATTTCCAGTTAAACACAAATCAAGCAGTGTTGTTAAACGTACTTTTCCAGTTAAATTTGCAGAACTAATGATTCATGATTCATGAAGGCAAGCAAACGAAGTGCAAATGAAAAAAATATTAAATAAGAAAAACTATCGAATGAATGAATAATTTTAAACTGTAGAGTAATTCGAATATTTTAATTCGATAGTTCCTATCACTAATGCATTGAGTAATGTTCTCAGCATTAAAAAAATGATTTTTTTAGATCATGTGGCTTATCTCCTTTTTGCAATAAGCTCTTCAATTTATTATTTTTATTATCTTTTATATTGTCGGCTTACTGAAAAGTTGGTAAATGCATTTTTTAAAACACGTTTTGAATGGTATTAAACTTAGTATAATCTGATCTCTTTTTGAGAAAATTCCAGAAGTGCAGGATACGTAACTAACTCGGAAGACAATTTTTATATTCTGTCAATATTTTGTGTCAATAAAGTAGCAGATATATATCCGGTGCCTGTGTCAGTAAATTTCCGACCTCTGCACCGAAAGAAGTGCTCGTTTTTGAAAACTTTATTTTTGAACACATAATCAGTGTTTGCCAGCTACTGCTGATAAAATCCGCAAAATTTGCAAAAACCCACTTATATCCGCTAATAAATCTCTTTTTACTTTAAATATCGTAGTTTATAACAAAATATTAATACTTATAATTACAAAAAATTACAAAAAATATAAATTCAAGTTCCAAATATCAATTAAAATAAATAAAATTATATACTACTACCCATTCTTCATAAATTTTCTTGACAAAGATTTAATTCGACATAATCAACATTAAATATGATCGGGCATGGACGTCCGCAGGAAAAAAGTGGGTGGCCCCCTAGGCTTTGGAAATTTTTTATATATCTTCATATTAAATCAAAAAAGCCGTAAGTTTAAATTAAAAAATTTTAAGAGAGAAGCAAAAAACTTGCTAAATTGTAAGATGCGCTTAAACTAAGGGCTTTGAGAACTTTGTTAATAAAAACGTCGTTTTTAGTTGTAGAAGTGTAAAATTTTGTGAAATATGTATTTTAATAAGGTGCATCATAAAAAAAAAGAAGTCGATTTAGAATTTTTTGTAACCTACGGCTTTTTCGATTTCATATGACGATATGTTCATTATGTATTTAATATATTTTGAGGAGAATACAACAATACTTTTTTTTTGATAATTTATAATTAAAGCTGAGCTAAACCATTTATTTTTAAATAGTATGTTAAACCCGTTGATGAAAGGCCGTGTTCATATTACGCGATTTTGTCGCGATTGCAAAAAAAATTTTAACCGGTGTCGCAATAGCAACAAAAACGCGTAAAATGAATACGGCCTTTCATCAACGGGTACAACTATTATACTATTTAAAAATGAATGGCTTAGCTCAGCTTTAATTATAAATTATCAAACACTTTTCAATACGTATTCTTAAATTAAAAAAAATGTTTTCTACGAATTTTATTCATAATTTTCAGCCACGAATTTATTATTATTCTAGAATTCGTAGAATGGACGTAGCTTGGTACACATTTCGTATATATTATTCGTATTTGTACAAAAGCAAATGTATATTGTACGAATACATTTACGAATGATCCAAATACGTAGTACGAAAAAATAACCTTCTGTACAGTTGGGGTTTGAACCGCGGTTCTTTAGCTCATGGGCCATATTGTCTTTCAGTAGGCTACGGCTACCTTGCAATAACGCATTTCCTTATATTCGGTAACTGTCCGAAAAACCAGTCT